>MU223216.1:211275-225313 GCA_018584345.1 Thuja plicata
TTTCCTTCCTGGAGACCGAGGTGAAAAACTATTTCCATTGCAGCTAGGGAAGCTTTCATGTCTAACCTTTGAAGATGCTATAAGTATCAGAAGTGACCTAGGTCATTTTGATTTCAAGTACTATACAGAAATAAAAGGCTTTGATAATAAAAAATTTGCTAGCCCCAGCCTGGGCTTAAGGTCTCACATGTTTCCAGTTCCCCATTTAGAGGATTTATGGGAGGATTGTGTAAACGAATCTCAAGTCATGACCAGAAGCCACAGCAGACTTTGTGTCTCTCAAATTATGTCAATGAGAATGCAATTTAGCATAGAGGGAGTGACAGATGACGGTTCTGATTTGATTGAACCTAATTTCAAAAGACCTCTCGATACTAAAGAGGTAGATGTTGATTGGTCAAAAGAGGAAGATGATGACATTCAAAGCAGAACACAGCATGTTCTCAAATTAACTGAGAAGTGGCTACAAGTGAAAAAAGGGTAGTCCAGTCCTAAAAAGACTGGGCATAAATCTTCAATTTTGTTTTCCTCCCCCTTTGTTTCTAACACGCCTAAAACATCTGATAATGCAGGTTCATCTGGTAAGCAGCAGAAGAAAGAAACTAAAAAGAAGTCTGTTGCAGAACTTTCATCTATGGTTTCTCCTCAGTGTATCACCAGGTCACGCTCCCAATCCCAAAAGAAGGCAAAGATGACTCAAGAACAGAAGGAGACAGTGAATCTGGAAGATGATAAGTTTGAAGACTTGAATTATCAGATTGGTGATGACGACCAAATTGGGAAAGATCTTTTTGACCTTGAAGACATAACCCTGGATTTAATGGATACTCTTGTTAAGGTCGGTCCCCAACCAGCAGCGACTAGCAACTCGCCCAAATGGCTGACTTCCTCATCAATAAAAAGTGGAGTCTGATCCCTGTGTCCATACCAGTACAAGATATTGTGAGTAAGTACGCTCAAAAAACCCCTAAAGCCAAGAAGGTAAAAAGCACAGCGCGCATGTTCACTGATGCTAAGACTGGAAAGTGGATGGTCGAGGTTGCTACTTATAGGCCCAAGGAAGAGAAACTAGATGTCGCAGTTGAGGACTTTGAAGTTACCAAAATTGAGTTGGGAATGATGGACAGAGCCGGGAAAAACCACTTATTCAAAGAAACAACCCATCAAATGATGATTACATCGGTGCAGGATAGCAAAGAAAAGAAAGAATTGAAACAGACCATTGTTTCACTTTCTCAGTTTATTAATGCATTTTGCAACTTTGATGCTACCCCATTGTCTCAGTCTTCTCAAGTGTTCGACCCCAATTTCGAAGAAAATAAGACTCTACAGAATCAAGTTCAAAGGGGACAAACTCTAGTTTCTTTAGTGGATGAATGGATGGCTCAGGTGCTAAGAAATGGAAAACAGTATATCAAAGATTCTCATTCAGTTCTTCATAACACCGAGACAACTATAGAGGAATTGCAGGCTCAATGACAAGTATGGAGCATAGATGAAGAGAAATGGGTGTCAGCAATGACCAAATTTATGGAAATTGACAGGCGTGGCTTTAGTAAATTCTGTGCAGAAAAGTCACTGAAAGGTGCCGAGGAGTCCTACTTCTTCATACTCAGAAAAAACATCAGTTGGCGTATTGCCCTGATAAGAAGTGCTATTACAGTGAATAAAGAATATGAAGCTGAAGCAAAGCAAATCCAAAAGGCTACCCTAACAGAGTTGAAAGTGATTAATTTCACTTATACCTACCCCTCTGTCTTCGGTGAACAAGAACTGAAAGGTGCTTTGGATGCTTTTGAATTAGCTATTAAAACCATCAGAGACAAGATTCAGCCTAAGGCCTCTGATTTGACCCAGATAGCAAGGATTGAATCCATGCTTTATTTGTGTGTTGATCAGTTATCTAATGTCACTGATAGGGTGAAAATTTTGAGTTGGAATAAAGACACCTCCATGGCTCGAATAGTGAACTCTAAGATCCTTCACCTGTCGCTTGCAAAGGAGTTAGTTCAAGCGTACAAAGAATGGAAACTGACCCAATCGGTTACCGATGAAGAAGGGAGTCCAGTGATAAGCGAGGATCGTTCCTTGGATAAAGAACCTGATTCTGCCATCTTGTTTCCTATTTTTACTTTGTTATTATGCTAAATTTCAAGGACACGTGTCCTCTGACTGATGGATTTGTTACTTAACTTTTTCACCGAGAGGCTGTGTTTTTCAGGAGGCCTCTCGGTGCTCTACTACTATTTATTCTGGCTGCTAAAACTTTGAAAGGGTTCGGAAAAACTTTGATAGATAGATATAGTTTTTTTTAATTAGAATTCAGATGGTGATTGTTGTGAACAAAATTGATTTTTAGATAATTACCTGTGTAGTAATTTTTCAAAGTATATGACAGGAAAATCAATGAATCTGTGTTGTTTATGATTCTGAGCAAAGTGCCCTGTGTTGGCATTTAGTTTGACCTATTTTATATCTTAATTAGTTGTTTCATGGTATCTAAATCTTGAGTTTTATCTGTTATCTATTATCTGCAGTCAAAGCTATGTATGTTTTTCATGAAATACTATTGTGGAAGTGACTGTGTATCCTTCCTTTTCATTACCTAGTTATATGTACTTCTCTAGTTGTTTCAAAACATATCATCAAAGAATGATATTGTTGCCTTTATAAGCTTTATGGTTAAAAGCTAACAAATTAAACTATTTTCTCATTTCATTGAATATCATTTAAGGGAGTTGTACCTATTATAAAATTCAGAGGGAAGTGATTATAAATTACACTTACCCAACTGTTAAGAATAGTTTATCTTTTAAGGGTGATAGAGAAAACTTAAAGGATTATTTATAAAAAGACGAATATGTTCGCTAACAATGGTGCAGTTACTTATATTGGTGGTTGAATTTTTCATTACCTGTTTGTACTGATTCACCTCATCTCATTCTTAATATTTCCAACACAAGATGATGTTATGAGAGCTACCCTTTTTGGACATCAACTACTACATCAACTACTTCCATTAAGGAACAAATCCATAAGCTTATAAATCCTTCACAAATAATAGGTTGGCATAGAAAGATCACATTTCCCAAGAACAGGAAAATGTATTACAAACTATAGGCTAGGACCCAAATCATTAGGATCTTCTTCGAATGAAATAAATAAGAATCAAGATCCCTCAAGTAGGTCATCCATAAACATAGTATTATTGAGAAATGAGTCATTAAGCTTTTTCGATCGGGAAATCCTTCATGAGATCAAAAAAACACAAATTGGCGGGGAAACATGAAGAATAATATAGTCTCACCAAGAATCTGCAAGATCTCATGCGAGAAGTAGCCAAATGAAGTGTGAAACCAAGAAAAGGTTCCAAATGATGCCACAAACAAGCTGTAAGGATCACAACTATCAAAGATCTAAACTGAACAAACTTAAAAAGAAACTAAGATATTGATCAAACAATAAAACAAAAAACAAATGGCTTTTTTATTTATGTTATAAGATTTCTAAGATCCCAAGATTCTCCTGCATCAAACACCTGGGTTATTTGAAAAGTGAGCCTCTCCATTTCTAAGGCTAAAGGAAAACCAAGATGGTCAACCTCAGCCAGATAAATCCATGAAGAATCCTCCATTGGTTTGTCCTTCCATCTGACAAGATACACTTTATACTATTTACCTCTTGTTCTTCTACCAATTATGTTATCCAAAATGTATGCTATCCCATCCATCTGCTTCTTAGGATACTTTTGTTCAACAACTAATCCATCCTTCTCACAACAATATGACTCACAATACTCATACAATTATGCAACATTGAATATAGGTGATTTATCCATGTCCTCTGGTAATTCTACTTCATGTGCATTTCTTGAATCAAATTTCCTCAAGATTCTACATGGTCTAAATTTCCTCATCTCCAACTTGTTATATGTTCCAACTGGAAATCTCCCCTTCTTCAAATATACCATTAATTCATTCCCTACTTAAAATTCCTTATGCCTCCTTTTCGTATCATCTCTTTCCTAATTCATCTCCTCCAAATGTTGTTTTATATGAACATGTAATCCTTTCACGTGTTTTGCAAATTCTTCTGCTTCAACACTCCTTTTGTTCTCATGACTAATATCCCTCAATTCTAATACTCCCTTAGCATTAAAAATAGTAACTATCTCAAATGATGTCTTCCCTATACTCACATTCACTGAATTATTATATGAAAAGTCTGCTTGTGCTAAGATAAATCCCAATTTCCAGGATTTTCTCCAACCAAACATCTCAATAAGTTTCCCAAACTCCTATTCACTACCTCTGTTTGTCCATTTGTCTATGGATGAAATTTATAAATAAAATTCAAATCAACTCTCATATTCTTGCAAAGTGTACTTCAAAACTAACCAACAAATTTACTATACTTGTTTGAAACTATACTCTTAGGCAATCCATGCAATCTCACAATCCCCTTGAAAAATAAGCCAGCTACATGTACTGCATCTAATGTCTTCCTACAAGGAATGAAATGTGACATTTTAGAAAATATATCTACCACCACAAATATAGAATCATTTCTTGTTTGTGTCTTTGCTAACACAAGTACAAAATCCATGCTAATATCCTCCCAAGGTCTAGTCGGCACTGTCTAAGGTTTATACAATCTAGTATTCTGACTACTTCCTTTTGCAACTTGAAAAATTCTCCATCCTTGAAAAAATTTCCTTACATCCTAATGAATTTGTAGCCAAAAGTAATTCTCACTCACCAAATCCACTATCTTTTCAATACCAAAATGTCCAACAAATCCTCCACAATGTTTTTCCTTAATCAGATCATCTCTCATAGAATTCATTGGTATACACAATTGAACTCCTCTAAATACCATACCTTTCTGAATGAAATAGTCCAACCATTTGCTTTGGTCTATAACAACAGGTTCTCTGCAAGCTTTCCAAGGTTCTGCAAAATCAGGATCTTCCTCATACAAAGTCCTCAACTCATCAAATCCAAATACTTCAAATCTCATTTCTATCAGCAAAGTTCTTCTTCTACTCAAAGCATCAACAACTTTATTTGATTTACCACTCCTGTGTATAAAAAAAAATGTATAACTCTACAAAAAATCAACCCATCTCATATGTCTCTGATTCAACTTACCTTGACTATTCAAATATTGCAATGATTGATGATCAATATACAAAAAACATTCCTTAGGAAACAAATAATGTCTCCATTTCTTCAAATCTTGAACTATGACATAAAATTCATGATAATAAATTGAATACGTTCTATTAGCATCATTCAACTTTTCACTGAAATAAGAAATAGTTCTACCTTATTGAATTAACACGGCTCTAATTGCATTTCCAATTGCATCACAATCCACTTGAGATACCTTATTAAAATCTGGTAAAGCTAACACAGGTTGTTCAGTCACCTTTTGTTTCAACAAATCAAAACTTCTATCTTCTCCATGTGTCCACTTGAATTCTTCTCTATCTCCTCTCATTTTCTCAAATCATAGGGTTACAAACTAAAGTGAAATTCCTTATGAAATTTTCATAGAAACTATCCAATCCATGAAATGATTTGACTTCTCGAACACTATTAGGTGTAGGCCAATCAACAATTGTTTTTACTTTCTAAGGATCCATTTTCAAGCCTTCTACAGATATAATAAACCCAAAATATACTATCTCTTTCCTCATGAAAGAACACTTCTTGATGTTTATCAATAATTTATCTTCTCTCAATCTCTGTAATACTTGTCTCAGATGCAACAAATGATCTTCCTTTCTCTTAGTAACAATCAAAATGTCATTAAGATAAACAGTAAAAAACTTACCTAATAATTTATTCAATACCTCATCCATCAACCTCATGAAAGTTTTTGATACATTACTCAATCCAAAAGGCATCACCAACCACTCATATAATCCTTGATTTGTCTTAAATGCATTCTTCTACTCATCTCCTTCCATGATCATGATATGATGATATTTACTCTTCAAATAAATCTTTGTAAAATACTTCGCTCCACTCAAGACATTCATTGTCAGCCATCCCAGGCAATGGAAACCTATACTTCACTATGATCCTATTTATAGCTCTTGAATCAGTACACATTCTCCATTCTCCATTCTTATTAGGTTCTAAAAGTGTTGGTACTACACATGAACTCAAGCTTTCTCTGATCAATCCTTTCTTCAACAATTACTGCACTTGTCTGTTCAACTCTTCATTCTTTGTTGGTGGGTGTCATCTGATGTGCTGCTTTATTAGGAAAACTTTCTCCAGGGATTAGATCCATACAATGAACAATACTTCTCACATGTGGTAATCCATCAGGTACATTATCTACCATACTTAAAACATGTTCCTCTAACAGAGTATGAGGACATAATTTTAGATAATGTACCTCATGGATTACCACCTGTGAGAAGTATTATTCATTGTATGGATCTAATCCACACTTAAAACATGTTCCTCTAAAAACTCTTAAAACATGTTCCTCTAAACACTCTTCTGTCATCCCTTCTATAGCTACTTGATCCACTTCCTCTCTAAAAGTTTCTATCTTCTTTGTGGTGTGAATTATCCTCCTTGAATTCAGTCTTTCCTTTGATCTCATGTGAATAAGATCTTCAACCATTCTAGTTTCTTCCCCTCTGAAATCTTTCACCTCTTCCTCTTTTTCTTTTCTCATGCCTTTTGTTCAACTTCTCTTGAACTTTTAGGGCATATTGATAAGCTTCCTCAATACTTTTCAATTTCACCAAACTAATCTCATCTTGAATAGATGTCCTCAAACCATTCAGGTACCTCACAACTCTTTCAACATCATCATCAAAGTGACTAGATCTGATATCCAATCTATAAAATTATTCAGTATATTCCGTCACACCAAGATCCTTTTTCTTTAGATTCTGCAATGTTCTGATTTTATCCCTTCCTCTTCTTTGTATATCGGTCTCCAAATGCTCCCACCATAAATATGCATGTCCTTTAATCTTTCTGAAAGCATACTTCACATTCTTATCCTCATTTGTACCTTCATAATCAAAGTATTTCTCTATCTCTGTGATCCACTCTAGAAATTCATTTTAATCCAGTTTACCATCATAATGAGACGAATTTAAATGTGGCCTTGCATTCACTCTAGTTAGGGATTGTATAAACCTATCATATGATGAAATGTAACTGATTAAATGTTTGAAGATGTTAAGTTGATAAGAGAAATACAGAAGGATAATGCAAGACATTAAATCAGTTAATGGATTGTATTGTCATCGATGTCAACTTGATATAATCTAATCGGTTATAATCAAAGTGTCAAAAACTTCAGAGAATCAGAGAGATAAATATTATGCTTTCTATAATGCATAAAAGAAAAGTATTCACAATGTGACTTCAAACACCGACGCTCAGTGGAACCCAACGGATAGAGATCACTGACAGTCAAGTCACAGTGATGCCCAAGAAAGAAAACTGATGAGCATTACCGACGAGCAGAATCACGAGCATACCTAATGGCCAGAAACATAGTGTAAACCGACAGAGAAGCCCGAGGAGAACTAGAGTGTTGACCGACGCTATCAAAGAGTTAAAACTGAAAATTAACTTGAGTTTAGAAATGACAAGATATCTAGCTGGCAGAGCTAAATATAGAATTAATTGTTAGTTATCATTGTTTTCATCGACAAGATAAGCTAGAGATAAGTAATTAATTTAAAGTTGATTTGTCCAGTTGGAAAAAAGATCCGAGCGAGATAAAATATGAGTTTTTATTTCAATATAATTGGTGAGAATTGTGGATCACGCCAAGATCAAGAACCTAACAATCATAATATCATGTCTATTTAAGAGACATAAATTCATTAGGAATTGGTGTGGTGAGAAAAAGAAAAGAGGATGTTGAAGAGAAACTGATGAAGAGCAACTTCATATAGTGTTGATACACAAGCTAAGGAAAGAGCTAAAAGTTCTACAGACACTGAGCAATAGAGCACAACATCACCAAGTAGAATCAAAGTGGAGAAAAGGTATAAATAGAGTTATATTGATTAGAATAGTTTTGTGAGATTACAATAGATCTGAAAATCTGCAAGTATAAGTTGTATATGTGAACAAATCATACTATTTTAGTTTAACCATTGATTCAGAAAGTCTCTTAATCGAGCGAGATTTAAAGATCCTTTCTATATTGAGATACATCCAATGGAGTATCAAAAAGTTTGATCATGAAGATAACATGAGATGCCAGATACCTATTAACAGGCCAAGTGAGTGTTTGATCAAGGATGGTAGCATAGAGATTCCCGATATCAAGTGACAAACTAAAATTTTAAATCCTCTAACAAGGTCACACCTAACAGTGTGTTTGTAACCTTTAATAGGGATGGCTCTTTACCGAGCTCACTTCAGAAGAGTGAAAATTTTGGGTTACCGGTCCCAAGTGGTTTTTCCCTTAACAGGGTTTCCATGTTAAAAATCCATGTTTCAATGTGTTTATGAGTCATCACTTTAGTGTTTTTCATTACACTTAACTTAATTAGATTGATCGGTATACTCTAGATAATTTACAGTCTTTCGGTAAATTAACAGACTGCTATTTGGTAAATTTACAGTAGAAGGTTTTACAAAGCATTCCGAGCAGTAGTAATTTGATATAAGTATTTGGAGGCATTCATCTTATAGGACTGAAGATAACTAGAAGTATAATTTTTTGGTACTAAGTTTTAAGGGTTGATTATTGGAATATTTTTGAGGCCACTGATTCACCTCCCCTCGCGGTTATTACTAAAAATTGGTATCAGAGCTTGTGTGCCTAGAAAGGGAGTTTAACAACTCAAGAAAAATATCACAAGATGAACAGACGAGATGTGCCCAAGTTGAATAAAGACAACTTTGCAGCATGGAAAAGAAGAATAAGACTCCACCTATTAGGTATTGGAAATGATATTGTTCAATACTTAGATACTGAATATGTGTTGCCTACAGGACCTCATACTATTGAACAATTAAGAGTCAAACATGAGCATAACTACATGATGATAGAACTTGCATCATCGCTCTCCGATGTTGAGTTTGAAAATGTCAAAACCTGCACATCTACAAAGAAAATGTGGGATACATTGAAGCTTGTACATGGAGGAGATGCCAATGTACTCAGAGCAAAGGTAGAAAGCCTAAGAGGGAGGTTTGATTACCTAAGGATGAAAGAAGGAGAAAACATTACTCAGTATAGCTATATAATCAAAGAGGTAGTAAATGCTATCTGAGGAGTTGGAGGTGTAATTGAAGAGGAGACAGTGGTAAGCAAAATCTTAAGAACCTTATTGCATGTTTATGCTATTAGAGTTTATGCTATTCAAGAAATGAGAGCAGTTGCAAAGAATACAGTTACTCTAGATAGTCTGATTGTTAGACTGATTTAATTTGAGATGAATAACTTTGACAATAGTGTCTTACCATCTATAGAATCTGCATTCAAATCTTCTCTAAAGATAAGAAATTCAAGTCATAGACATGCTGTTAGAAATGATAGTAACAATGATAATCAAGATCAAGGACTTGATGAAAATGAAGCACTTATGGCTAGAAGATTGTAGAGAGGCAAAGGCAGATACAAAGGTAAATTACAACTTGTATATTTCAATTGTAAAGAGGTTGGACACTTTGATACAAGATGTCTAAACCGACGAAAAGATGACATAGGAAATGACAGACCATATGAGGACAAGTTTGATAAAGGTGAAAATAGAGAATACCGGAGCAACCAACAATCTAACAAGAGAGATACTCGAGACTACAAGGACAAAGGGAAGAAAGCTTGTTACCTAGCTGAGAGCAGAGATGATGACACTGACACCGAATCAGAAGAAGACATCGAGATGGTATTTGTAGCCATGAAGGATGATTCAGATGAAGATTAAGAAAGGTATGTAGAAAATGCACTCATATCTAAAGTTAGTAAAAATGATGTCTGGATCATAGATAGTGGCTGCACTCACCATATGACCGGTGATAAAAAAAATTTTGAGACTTTTGAATACTATAATGGTGGTTCAGTGAGAATGGGAAATGATACACCTTGTCCAGTTGAAGGTAAAGGAACCATAATGTTGAATAACCTGATAAAATGTGAAAATGATTACTGGGTTAAAGGACTAAATTACAATTTGTTAAGTGTTTCCCAGTTGAACAATTCAGGTCATAGAGTAGCATTTGAAAATAAGAAGAAGATAAAGATCTTCAATGAATCAGGAAGGTTGATTGGTACCGGTGAGCAGACAAAAGGTAACCTTTTTTTTATCTTGATGACACTAACACCACTTGTTTGATGGCTAGAAATGAAGACTTATGGTTGTGGCACAAAAGATTGTGTCATGTAAACTTTGACAATATGATAAAGATAAGCAACAAAAAGAATGTCAGAGGCTTACCGACGATGAATAAACCCGAGCATATTATGTGCAAGAATTGTCAAAGAGGTAAGATGACAAAGTCTATTTTCAAGAGCAAAACCCATACATCTACTGCAATTCTAGAATTAGTCCATACAGATCTATGTGGAACAATGAGGAAAAAGAGCTACTATGGAGATAGGTATTTTATTCTCTTTCTTGATGATTTCTCTAGAATGATGACAGTCACATTTTTAAAAGATAAATCAGAAGCATTTAAGATGCTTAAATGGTATAAAGAAATGGTTGAAAAACAAAGTGAAAAGAAATTGAAATGCTTAAGGTCAGATAGAGGAGGAGAATTTACTTCAGAAGAATTCACTGACTATTGCAATGAGCATGGAATTAAAAGACAGGTTTCTGCACCAAGGACACCACAGCAAAATGGAATTGCTGGGAGGAGAAATAGATCAATTATTGACTGTGCAAGAACATTAATGATTGAGAAAAGCATCACTCAAACATTTTGGAGGGAATTTTTAGTACTATTGTCTATACACTAAACATAGTACAATTGAAGAAGGACACAAATAAGACACCCTATGAGCTTTGGTATGGTCATACACCCAATGTAAGTTAATTCAGAATCTTTGGTAGTCAATGTTATATATTGAAGGATGATAGAAATAGAAAACTTGACTACAAAAGTGAAGAAGGTATCTTTCTAGGGTATTCAACCAAAAGCAAGGCTTATAAATGTCTTAACAAGTCATCTAAAAAAATCATTGAAAGTGCAAATGTGAAAATAGATGAATTTTCAGAAAACAATGACAAGGAAAGTAGAAAGGAACTGGAGGACCATAATAGGTTTGTTTATACAGAACCTGACACTCTACCCGAGCAACAGTGTGTCGCTCTTGAGCATCATAACATTACACCCGAGCATCAGGCTACAATTAGCGATGATCAAGATAATACTCAAGATATTGTTCCAAACAATGGAAATGAAAATGAAGGTGAAGAAGATAATCAGAATGATGAACATAGAGTTGAACCGAAACTTGCCAAGTATGTCATAAGACATCATCCATAGAATCAAATCACAGGAGACAAGAAGGCTAGAACAAGAATGAGAAGTAAGTCACTTAACACCAGATGTTTACTCTGTGATTTTGAGCCTAAATATGTTAACAATGCACTTGAGAATGAAGAATGGGTCATTGATATGAATGAGGAAATAGAAAAAAATGAGAAGAACAATACATGGACACTAGTACCAAGACCAGATGACAAGAATGCCATTGATACCAAAAGAATATTCAGAAACAAGTTGAAGGAGAATGGAGAAGTCACTAGAAACAAAGCAAGATTAGTATACAAGGGATATACACAAGAATAAGGTATTGATTATGGTGAAACCTTTGCACCTATTTCTAGACTAGAAGGAGTTAGTATCTTACTTGCTTATGCTACATTTAAAGGATTCAAGGTATACCAAATGGATTTCAAATCTACATTCCTAAATGAAATATTGGAAGAAGAGGTATACATTAAACAACCAGAAGGGTTTGTTAATCCAAACAAGAAAAACATGGTATGTAGACTACACAAAGCCCTCTATGGATTGAAACAAGCACCAAGATCCTGGCATGAAAGATTTCACTCATATCTCATTAGTATAAAATTTGTTAAAACAAGTGAAAATAGCAATCTGTACTTAAAAGAAGATATCGATGGTAATATTGTGATTGGTGAAATTTTTGTTGATGATATCATTTTTGGGGAAATGAATTGTTATGCAAATCCTTTGCTAATGAAATGAGAAAGGAATTTGAAATTTCTATGTTTGGAGAGATCAAATTCTTCCTTGGTCTACAAATTCTTCAACAAGATGCAGGCATATACATCACTCAATCCAAATACATCAAGGAAGTGTTGAAGATATTGAAGATGGAAGATTCCAAACTAGTTGGAACACCTATGGCTACTGGATGCAAGCTGACAAAAGAGGATAAGACAAATGAGGTAAATCATACCTTATATAGATCAATGATTGGCAAACTGATGTATGTTGTTCACACCAGACCAGATATAGCACATGCAGTGGGGATAGTTGCAAGATTCTCTACTAATCCCAAAGAAACACATATGATTGTTGTCAAAAGAGTTCTGAGATATCTGAAGAACACTGAGGACTATGGATTATGGTACAAGAGAGACAAAAAAATTAAGCTACAAGTCTATACAGATGTTGGTTGGGCTAGAAACATTGATGACCGAAAGAGCACAACTGGAGGAGCATTCTTTATGGGTGATAGACTTGTCACATGGATAAGAAAGAAGAAAGGTTTCATCTCCCAGTCTACTACAGAAGTAGAGTATGTGGATGTTCTTGTAAATTTCTCTAATATTGCATGGATCAAACAATTACTGGAAGGTATGCATATGAAGATCCTTGAACCAGTAATTATATATTGTGATAATACTAGTGCAATAAACATTTCTAAAAATCTAGTCATGCATGCTAAGACTAAGCATATTGCTATCAAGTATCACTATCTAAGGGAACAAGTGCAAGCAAAGGAAGTGACACTGGAATATGTTCAATCAAAGGAACAATTAGCTGATATATTCACCAAGCCATTACCGAGGATACATTTGAGTTTCTGAGATAGAGACTAGGGGTTCAACCCTTGTCTATCGGTCAGTAATCTGACTAGGAGGTTGCATTAGCCTATACCAAATCTAAAGATCAATCATGTTGATGCAAACACTAAAATGAACAGCAACAAATACATCTGTACACTGCAAGGTACATATCTGCACCAAAAATCAGACATTATATTGCTGATGGATAAGGAAATTCAAGAAATATATTATGCAAAGGGATGCAACATGATATAGATGATAAAATAAGGTGACACTAGTACATTTGAGACCTATTTTCGATGGCTATGCATCACTTTTCTGACACTATCCCGTCGGCCTAGCGACAGAGACCAGTGTTGCAATTTTGGTGTCAGAATTAACGACGACTCTACCGTCTGTCGTTATTGCAATGGTACTAACCATCGCAATACGAGCCGGCTATGATGGTTACCATGTTGTCGTTACATATCTTAGTTGTCGCTATTACAACACGTAGGTGCCGCATCTTATCTGTCGGTATTACGACACGTAAGTGTCACATTTCATCTGTCGCTATTACGACACATAGGTGTCACATCTTATCTGTCACTTTTTCAGACATGCAAAAAATTTTCTATACATGCGACATCGAGCTGTCGATAATTTTTGATGGCCCGATGTTGCATGTATAGCAAATTTGTCACACGTCTGAAAAAAGTGACGTCTAGGTGTTGCAATATGAGTTGGCTATAATGTTTATCATGTTGTCGTTACTTTTTATCTGTCGCGATTATGACACCTAGGCATCATAGAATGAGTGTCAAAATGACAACAGACATGTGACAAATTTGCTATTGCCAACGGCTCGACGTCGTATGTATTTGTTTAGTGTCGCTTTAGAGTTTTTAAGAGTTTAGTGTCCTAGTGTCGCTATTTTCAGTAATTGTGGTTTTACTTATTTTGGAACCATGATTTCATGTGCTTTATTTGGGATAATTTCATTAGCGGTTG
>MU223216.1:257699-269383 GCA_018584345.1 Thuja plicata
AACAGGGTTGGCTCTTCACCGAGCTCACTTTAGAAGAGTGAAAATTTTGGGTTACCGGTCCCAAGTGGTTTTTCCCTTAACAGGGTTTCCACGTTAAAAATCCATGTGTCAATGTGTTTATGAGTCACTACTTTAGTATTTTGCATTACACTTAACTTAATTGGATTAATCAGTATACTCTAGATAATTTACCGTCTTTCGGTAAATTAACAGACTGCTATTCGGTAAATCTACAGTAGAAGCTTTTACAAAGCATTCCGAGTAGTAGTAATTTGATATAAGTATTTGGAGGCATTCATCTTATAGGACTGAAGATAACTAAAAGTATAATTTTGTGGTACTAAGTTTTAAGGGTTGATTATTGGAATATTTTTGAGGCCACTGATTCACCCCCCTCAGTTATTACTAACATCATCTCCTTGTTCAAGTTCAAGTTTAGGTTACTCTTCACCTCCTTCAGTTGCCTCTTCATTTCTTTCTTCTTCTTCATCACTTAAATCCTCAATATGTTGACCCCCTCCATCGGGTCCCGGGAAAAATTTGGGCCCAAAAGCTTAGGGACAAGTCGAGAAGGCGACTTGTCCCAAGGACAAGTCAGCTAGGTGACTTATCCTAGGAAAAATGAGCTCAATTTCACGGGATGTCAAGGAAGGTGAAAAGAAGAAGGGGAAGAAAATGCAGGTTGTTGTGATCAAGCATGATGAACATTTGGACCTCGAAATCACTAAAATGGGGTCTAATAGGCCCTAGAGCATCCAATTACGGGTGCTAACTTTTTAGGATGATACATGTATTATGATAAAAAAAATAAAAAAAATATTTATTAAAGTGAAATATCAAAATCACTTTATTAAATATTTTTATCATTTTATTTTATTATAAATCAAATAACTATAATTAAGTGCGGTAAGAAAGGGGTGCATGCATTGAGAAGAGGAGAGGGTGATTTTATTTTCGTAGTTTGAGCATGGGTTATATTTATAAATCCTAGTGATGTTTTATAAATCACTTGGGAATTATTTTTGCATGCACAATATAGGGTAAGATTTTTATTATTTGCATGCATTACAATGTGAAATATTTAATAAAATGATATTCTATGAATTATTTTTTAAATATTATAAGTGCAAAAATATGATAGTATTGCATGCATGTGCAAATTTTCAGATATTTGAGGAAGAGTTAGGTTTTCATTTTCTTGCATGGTTTGAGGAGTTTCATGGGGTAGATATGAACAGTTTGATTCTAGTTTCGAGTTTTTTTAATTGATGGAGGCTATATGCATAGGTGTTTCGAGGTGGTTAACTGCATTTTTCTGGTAGTTTGACCCTCTTTCTCCTTATTTTTCACATTTTCTTGACCCTTGTAGGGTTTGGGATCTATATATTCAATTTTTACCTCATTCTTTGAGGTCTCTCTCTCTTTTTGCCATTATTTTGTATTCTGCAAATTTTGGTATTATTTGTATTGGGCATTGACTGATTGTAGTAGATTTTCCATGGTTATTCAATAGAGATACATATTCCTTCTCAATTTTTCTATGTTGAGTATTGATTGTGAGTAATTGATTAAATATTGTGTTTTACCTTTATTTTTTCATGCTCTTTTTCATTGTTAGATACCCCAACAAGTTTTAAAAAGTTATGCTAGTTGTAAATTGGATACATATTCCATGCATAATATAGGTGAAGAAAAAAAACAATTGTAAAAGTTTGGATTGAGACTTAAACCGGTAAGGTAATGTATCACCTTATTCCTAATTGGTAAGATGCTATACAGTTTATCATGTAATCAATTATGTAGATTCAGAAAAAAAATTGGAAATCCATTAACAGTTAAATTGGAAACCCATTAATAGAAACAATGAAATTGGAAACCTAGTAACAAAAATAGTGAAATTGGAAACCCATTAGTTACGGTTAAATTGGAAATCCATTAACAAGAACAGTAAAATTGGAAACCCAGTAATAGTAAAGTGAAATTGGAAACCCACTAACACTGAAATTTAAATCATTAAACATTGAAATTGGATACCTCAAACCCAATAATAACAGTTTGATTTAAAGCCTTAAACAATTATTATTATTAGAATAATAAGCCAAATACCAATAACGATGCTTGAAAAGACCAAATTATCTTATTCATAGGACTAAGAACATGTTAATGAAGCTAGAACACAGGAGTACGATTCCCTTATTAACTTATAAGTGTTTATGACCACAATAAATTGTGTTCGTAAACACAAACACTCTAAAATAACGCAAGAAGCACCAAACACAACAACATTCCAGATTAGAGTTAGAGAAAAAAAATATATTTGAAAGCCTCGAAAGGTCTTCGGTGGCTTTAGTGAGGATAAAATCCTCACTTGTATTAAAGACAAGCTGAGAGAACAAACTAAATAACTCCTCCCAGTGGTCGTTGCGAAGGGTTGACATATATTGTTCGAATGCCTCATTTTTGTTGCATCTGGAATCCATACCTGCAAAACAAAAAAAGAAGAGGAATTAAATGCAATACAATGCAATAAAATGTGAGACAATGCAACAATCCACACCAGTGAATAAGAAATAATGTGAAAAAAACCCAAGTTTACCTACACAAACAATGGTGTAGCTGGTGAAGAAAAGAGCACATTCTCGTCAGGTGTGGAAGTTGCAGAGTCCCTAGTCGAACACGTTCTGGTCACAAAACAAACGAAGACTCCAAAATGAGCGGGATAGAAAGGAATGAGACATGGCTCGATCCACGAGGAGTTAGGCGTATTGAATGGAGTTTTGCTTGAATAGTGCGTCCCCTAAGGCGATGGTAAGGAGAGGTGAAATGTAGTAAATGCCACACCATGTTGTAGTGTAAGGTGTTGACATGAAGTAATGGCAGTGAATTGGATGGCCATGCGATGGAATGCCATGTGAGCACCCTGTCCAATTTAGATGGTATGGTGTGCAGGTTTGGGGTGTGGGCGCGCGCACATCTCGATTGAAACACCGAAATGGCAGTAAGTAGACACATTAGATGAATGGGATGGAACACGTGGCAAATCACCAAGCCATGGAGATAAATTTTGATTTGCGGTTGCCAACTTAGCCATGTAGGTGGCCGATTAAAAAAATTGAGTCTTGAGTCCATATGACGACTCACTGGATCTGAAGTTATTTTGCACACGTTCTGACTTTTCTCCCCTACAATCACATGTAAAAAGAATACCATATAAAAATAACGATGTAATAATGGTTAGATGGGTAATAAGTTTGGGTATAATAAAAAATAAAATTTATAAAATAACAT
Source organism: Thuja plicata (assembly GCA_018584345.1). Classification (NCBI taxonomy): domain Eukaryota; kingdom Viridiplantae; phylum Streptophyta; class Pinopsida; order Cupressales; family Cupressaceae; genus Thuja; species Thuja plicata. The sequence continues at coordinate 260,988 of MU223216.1, forward strand.
AAACACAAGTGTAAATGTCCCTTATCGTAGTATACTTTGAACCGCTAGTGGGTCGCACTAAACCCTAGACTCTAAAAACGTGCCAGCAAATTGAAGTTCTTGCAGGCTCGGGACTTTCGAGATGATTATCAACTACAAAACGCTTCTTTTCTCTCCATATTTGCTCCATATTTGCTTAACACACAATTTCACAAGTCTACGTAGCGGTTGCCCACTGCCTGAAAATTAAAAAAGAGAAACCGAAACAGTGCCAGGTAATAATGGAAGTCTCAAAAATCCTGTCCATTTTATATATAATCTCCTCACAATTAATGATTCTCGCAATTGGTGTTTTGCCATCTCAACAAACATGACTATGGAACATTTATTGTGTTCGGCAGTAAATTTAATGATATACCATATGCATTTAATTTTGGTCAGAATGATGTTTGAGTTAGTGGTGGACTTAAATATACGATTTCTTTGTTGTTGGTGCAGCTGAATCATTTGCGTTAATAGCAAGTAGAGTAGATCCATCAATCAATCAATCAAAGCTCCTTCTTCTTCTTGGTATCATTAAATATTTTCATTCATTCATTTCATTGATTATGGAGGGGATTATGATGAGTATAGATAAATCAGTGGCTGCAGAACTTGCATCAGAAGCAATGGAGGAATTTATGAAGATGGCTGCAGATAGAGAAGAAGTTTTATGGTTTGAAGGCCATGGCGGCAAAGAATATCTCATCTATGAAGAATACTTGAATCAATTTACAAGGGCTGATATGGAACAGAAGTCTACCGACTTGAAGACTGATGCAAGCAGAGAAACAGCCCAGGTGTTCATGAAGAGCTTGAGCTTGATAGAGGCATTGATGAACATGGTATGTCAAAATCATGGCAATTATTCATTCTGTGTTTTTTACATTTATTTTATCAGGATGGTGTTATTATTGCATCTGACAATTGCAATAAAAACTTACCACAGTTGTTCTTTGTTTTGCCTGTTTCAAGCTTCTATTTTAAGTTTCACAACTAGTTTTCAAAACCCAAATGCAAGATTTAGGTTTCTTTCCATGTTGACTGCCATTCTTTCTACTTATTGTAAAAAGATTTAGGTTTCTTTCTATGTTGACTGCCATTATTTCTACTTATTGTCTCTGCCAATTAACATTAAACGTCATGGTTCAGAAATGAATATGATACCCAATACTAGTCTTATTTTGGCAGAAGTCAATGTAGCTATTGCAGCTAATGGTGAACAAAGTAATCTGAATATTTTTTATATTTGAACTTCAGAAACAATGGAAGGATATATTTTGCTGCATTGTCTCAAGGGCAATTACTGTAGAAGTTATATCCAGTGGAGCTGGTGGCAGTCTAAATGGTGCCCTTCTTCTGGTATGGATGTTTTCAATTGATCAGGGTTGAGCATAGTTAAGTTGGTCAGACAGTGCTTTGAACTAAATAGAGCTTTTCTTTTGTAGATTTATGCAGAGCTCCAAGTTCTGTCACCACTGGTGCCAACCAGAGATGTTTTCTTCCTTAGATTTTGCAAACAACATGAAGAGGGTGTGTGGGCAGTGGTGGATGTATCTGTTGACAGTCTGACTGAAAGCTTATCTTCCTCTGTCTTAAAATGCAGAAAGAGACCATCTGGTTGCCTGATCCAGGATATGCCTAACGGGTTTTCAAAGGTCTGCTTTCTTCCTATTTTCAGTTAGGTTTCAAAAGATATAGCTAATGCTTAAGGTGAAGGGTAAGCTATTTTTTTTTTAAAGGTGTTAGAGATGATATGCATTAGATATGGGGAGCTTTTTTAAGGTGTTAGAGATATGCATTAGATATGGGGAGCTTCTTAGAGCTTCATGTACCATATAGTTTTTCCCATTGCTTTAAAAATTTCAATGCATTATTATGAATTTCAAAATCCTAAATGGAGTGCCAGTTATGTAGCTTTATTTCAAAAGAATATTCTTTGGGGAAGATATTAAATTGTCTCATAGGGTAAAATTAGATTTAAAAAAACTTGCTTAGCCAATCTTTGAAGCCAGAATATTATGTGACAAAAACCTTTTCAAATACCATGTGACAATCCTCTGACCCGCAACTTCAACCCCTGTTTCCTACATTGTTCATGATATAATGACCACTCTTCTTTCTTCTCGTTCTCATAAAACCCCTTTGGATTACACCAAATGGATGCTAATGAATATCACTGCAGACCAACCCAATTTGTAAATGTCATTCTTTATCAGGTCTATATTCGACCTCTTAGTGAAAGTTACAATGCTTTATATATCTATTGTTCGATCACATTGCTTCCAAAATAGTCACACAGGGCAGCAATCATTTTCTATTGGAGATGGTGATCAGTAACAATGGCGACGAAGTCTATTAATAGGTGACAAGAAGTTTAACGTTTAAATCCCTTTAAATATTGCTATTACTCCTCAAGTTCTTCTTCAACTCACTCGGTATGGGGAAATATACAATATCGTGAACAACAACATTTCATGAATTTCAATGAAACGAGTGAATGGACTTCCCAAAAATGATTTCTAACCTCACACACGGGCATCTGGAAGTTTTGAACAGAAACAAGTTTGCCCTTCCCAAAACCTCATAACTCCCAACAGTCTGCAAATGATTTTATCTGATAAGGAACAGGAGTCGCCACTTCTTATATCTACCAACAAACCAATGCCAACCTCAAGCTATTGCGCCGCCCCTTAATATTATGAGTACCTTTAAATTCATTGTTCTACCTTGTATACTCTTGAAGGAGGTCCAACTAGGACAGACTATAAAGATTTAAATGCTAGCTGATTACTACCTCCTCGTTCTCAATAAAAATCAACTGTTATTAGCTACGCAAATATATTTGATAGACTTATCTTCAGCACAATCTTGAAACGAAGAGTTTTTTAATCCGCCTTTTCTTTCTTTCTCTACCCTGATAGTAATGTCCATAATCTTAGCTTTGATACTCTGTATAAAAATTGGAGAACCTAAAATAATATTTTTTTATGGAAGACATGCCCATCGATAAAATATAGTTTATATTACTAACATGTAAAATAAATTATAGTAGGGGAGATGACTATATTTATTTTGGAGATCAATTTGTTGACTGTAGTTGTTAAAATGTAAGGGTGCATTTTTTGATTACTCTATTTACAAAATTTCTAATCTATTGAAGATTCAATAAATAAAGAATGAGACCAATATCATGACTTAGGCGACTTTGATAGAATGGATACCCGTCAAACTTTGGCTCTCAGAGGTATTGGCTTACATGTATGCTCTCATATTGGATTGCAAAAATTATCTAAGTTTGACATGAAACCCTCCCAAAAATAAAAATAAGACAATTTTGAAAAGATAATATAATTATGAAAAATGAACGGGATTGAAGAAATAATGGCGATTCTTAACTAAGCCACAAAGATTGATGAGTTTTGAATATATTTAATCTATATACAAAACCTTGGATTCAAAGATTCTTTAAATAGGAAAAATATATAGACTTGGATATGAGAAGTATGTCTCTATATAACAAATGCTTGGGGATTGTAATTAGATAGACTTTAGATTTCTTCGTCCCCATAAACTTTATTTCATCTCAGGGAAACTAGATGATAGGGGTTGTGGATCAACAAATAGTTTTATTAGTTACCCATGTACAAATCAAAAGAAAATGAAGTGATGATGTACCTCAATATATTTATTGTTAGCAAGGAACACATAATGAAATGAAGGTGAATTCTTGATGATCGCTCATTAATATAATGCAAGGTTTTATACAATGCAGCAAATGTATCAATCATGCCCTACGCATACAACATAATCAAAAATCTTTTTACTTAATTGTTCCTCTTTGATAATAAGTTTAGCAACAAAAAGTGCAGTTTGAAGGCTTCATGAAAGTTTCAATGATAAATTTCTCACCTAAATATATACACTAGTTAGACATATGTTTATTAACTCGTATACATATATAATGAACATCAAAATTCTTAATTGATTGCCCATACTCACAAAGGTTTGTTTTCTTCCTATTTTTAGTTAGGGTTCAGAAGATATAGCTAATGCTTAAGGTGAAGGGTAATGCTAGCATTTTTTTAAGGTGTTAGAGATATCCATTATATATGGGGAGCTTCTTAGAGCTTAATATAAGTTATATTGGTTTTTTCTATTGCATTAAAAAAATTCAATGCATTAGAATGAATTTCAAAATGATTTAAGGAATGTCAGTTGTGTAGAGTTTTCTTTGTGGAAGATAGTAAAGTATTTCATAGACTTAGGTTGATTAGGAAAAAATGGATTTGCAAGAAACTTGCTTGAAAGGCAGAACTTACAATTGAAAGGCTTCCCTCTAAAAATTTGTTGTCATTGGTGATGGGTGCTTGCTTTATTAATGAAAATTGAAAGACAATAGAGAAAAGTCTTATAAAGCAAATGAAATTTAAAAGACAACATAGGAAAGTTTTAGGGTGAAGAAATGGATTAATAAGGAAAGAGGAAGAAAATAATGAACCCTCAAAGGGAAAGGAGAAACCAAGAAGTAAGATAAAATTTTAAAGGAAGAAAATATATTCTTAATAAAATTTAATTGAAACATTAATTTTAAGAAATAAAAAATATTATTTTTAATTTGAAAATAAAATATTAATAGATTATTAAATGGAATAATTAAGTTTTTAATTTTTTTTTGAATGGTAAAGGGCATCCATATTTAAAACTGTCAAACAACATTCCAGTCATTCAAATTCGCGAGCACAACCCAATGTAAGTATAAGTCTAAGTCTGTGAGCACAACAACTCAATGGGGATTAGAACCCTGGTGGTAGCCTCACCAAATGGGTCACCCCAAATTTTAAAACAATTATATTAGTAAGAATATAATTAATAGTAAGTAAAATTAGGGTGAAGGATAAGTAAATATAATAAAATTAATGAAACATTAAACAATGAAAATTGAGTTGCAAATATATAATTTTATTTAAAATTCATAATTTCTTAATTTGTATTGAAAAAATTGGTAATTTTTTTTGATAGTTTTAAAATGAATTAACAAAATAATAATTATGTTGATTAACGTTAGTAAAGATTGGCTCAAATAATAATAAAAATATTAAATAAAACATGATTATTTATGAAATAAATGCCTAAAATAAAAGACCTGGTTGGGTATTCAAAATTTGTAAAAGAAATAATTTATAATCTTATGTTAAGAAGTAATAAAATTATATGTAAATTTAAAATATGTTATTTATATATATATATATATATAAATACTTAAAGAATTTAACACAACATAAATCTGGATGTAAATTTAGAAAATGTTGTTTATCTATGTAAATTTTATTTTTATCTTTTAGTTGTTCTGTTTCCTTTGGTTCACAGAGTGTGATCTGAAAGGTCAATGCAAAACTCTTACATAGTTTAATCTAGAAAGCGATTGTAATCATTAGTATGGACTGTGGACATCTGATAAACTTAACAACATAAATAATTAACCATTTTAAAATATTTACAGTTTTAATTAAAATAGTTTATAATAAAAAAATTGCTAGAAGTTTTAGAATTGAAAGCACAAGATACAGATTTGATAAAAGCAACGCATAATAAATAAAATTATGAATTATAAATGAAGGCTAGTCAAATACAATGAAACCACAAAGTGAGGGCTCTCAAAAAATTGTAAATTATAATGAAATAATTTGCAATATAGAACAATTTTGAGGAGATAGATCTTAAGAAGTGAAATAAGTGAATGTATTAATAAGACACATAAAAGAAGATATTCTATAAATTTGATTGTTCAATGTAGAGGAAGGAAATTGAATCTCTAACTTTATAGTTAAAAGACTATAAGCAATATCAAAGACCATTAGGCAAGAGAAGTATAGTTGTTATAGAGATATAAACAATTATACAATTATTAAATATATATTAATATGAAACAATGTCAAGGAAGTACTTTGAAATGTGTTAGAATTATGTAAAGTGAGAGGCAAAGTTGTCAGGGCCAGTAGGGGTAATATAAAAATATATCCTTTTAATATTGCAAATCAAGTCATTTGGAATAAATGATTACATTTTTAGAGGCAAAAATTGAGTTTATAGGAAGAAATAATGAATAGAAAAGAAAATTTAAAAACAAAAAACAAATATGTTAACCTTAAAGATTAACAAGTTAAAATCCACCTTGATTGAAGGATTTATCATGAAATCAGGTAGTATTTTGAACTGCTCAAACCTCTCGTAGCTTGGCACTTTGGTGGAAACATTTGCTAGCTGGTCTAAAGCTTCTTTATAAAGCATGTTACTACATGACAAATCTTAAGATTTGTTTGAATTGACGTTGTTATCTTTGCAGTGTTCAAACTTTCATAGTCGATCCTTTTTTCGTTGACGGGTCTCAAATTTTGATAATGAGCTTGTTACTTTGATGGGTTGCAACTTTTAATAATGAGCCTGTTAGTTTGATGGATGCTTGTTCTGTGAATGTTGCAATATGAAAAAAAATACCAAACTTCTGTGGCCAATATGAGGGGTCACCAAATATCAATCTCAAGCAACTTTGTATCATTATTGAAAATAATATTTGGAATATCACATATTGGGTGTAGTCAATACATTGAAGAGTAATCACCACATTAATCACAATGCGTCTTCACTTGAATTTGACATATACACAATATTCCCTCCTTTGGTAGATGAAAGAGGAAATTGTCACCATGTTCCCCTTGATGGAGTAGTTGAATAAGAGACATCTTTATCTCCATAGCCTCAAGTGCAATATATTAGTAAGGACCAAAATCATCAAAAACATCACAAACTACATCACGAATGGTAAAAATATCATTCATCATAGGAAGTAGATTCATTTCCTCAATCTTTTCAACAATTGGTGGCTTATCAAAATTACCAAGTGGCGTCTTAAAAATATCAATATTCATAGTAATCAATGTTGGCTCAATGTGATCTATATCATCATTAAAAAAAATCACCAGTGTGTAGGCACATTCTCACCATCAATAATAGATTGAACTCTCTTAAGAGATTTTGTTAACAAGTCATCCTTGGATTTGCACCTTGAATGATTTGTCCAACCAAAATTTAGACACTATAGACTTTGAATGTGGATCTTGCAGATACCAATGTTTGACATAATGATATGCAAACCAAACGATGTAAAAGGGTGTAAATTAAAGAAATTATTGGAAATATGACCTTGACACGCACAATGGGAACAAATTCAGACATTATTGGAACCGTTTTATATCTATTTTGATCGCCTGAAATTTTAAACATCACAAGGATAATCAATAGATTTTGACTCAACATGACATTTATCATTATTCCTCCCAATATAATTTTTATGTGTTTGAAATATTGTAGGATATAAGAACCAGCAAAACCTTGATAACCAATGCCACTTTTATCCCTATTTGATTTTTGGGATTCCCAAACTCTTATAACGGGTTTAGATGATGTAGAAAATTTTGACTCAATAGATTTTGATTTTGTCTAAACATAACATTTGCCTTTTTGACTAAATGTTGCTCTTTAAAATGACTTTTTGGATTTGCATGCTTGCATATGCTAAAATTCTAGAAGAAGGCACATCTTGTTTAACCTCATCCTGTTTTGTGATTCCTAATTGATCTTGTAACCTATTAAGTTCTTTTCTCACAATATATATTGCATGAATAAAGGTTTAGAACGTCTCCAATATTTAGATATTAATAATGCTTCATTTATTGTGCTAACATGAAATTGTAGAGACAATATGCCATCACTATATGATGCGTAAATGTTTATAGATAAAATAAACAATTTGACATGCCTTATAACATCAATTACACCTGATATCTCTACCACAATTAATAATGATCAGTTTTATTCGCCAAACAATACCCCACATGCATAACCAAAGGAAATTGAGTTGTATTGCAATCATATTTTCTGGTCCATATATACCCGACATCTTCTTGTTGTCACACATAACCTGTTAGTTTGGTAGCTTGGACAATTGTTCTTCCATTTGCTAATAATTATTTATTTGACTCTTTGTAGAAACTTCTAGTTTGTAGAAACTTCTAGTTTGTAGAAATTTCTAGTTAGTAGAAACTTCTAGTTTGTAGAAACTTCTAGCAACTAGAAGTAACTAGAAACAAAGAGAGTAGTATAAAAGGGGGTCTAGGGGCATTTGGAGGACAATCAAGTCAGTGAAGCATTTGCAGTGTTAGCAAATGAGTTTGCAGTGATAGCAAACAGTCTTGCAGTGTTAGCAAGGGCGCAGTGATAGTGTTGGGGATAGCAGTGGAGGAATATCAGCAGGAGGAGTTAGGAGATTGTCTAAGTTCTGCCAGTGAGAGGCAAGGAATTTTGTATCTCTTAATTTG
>MU223216.1:273947-285682 GCA_018584345.1 Thuja plicata
TTAATTTGCTGAAGATTAATATATATTTCTCATCTGCAGTACTGGTTTTCCCTACGGGGTTTTTCCAGGGACGATTTGTCCAAAAATATTGTGTTCTTTGTGTTGCATATTTCTTTCCATATTTTTTTGGTGAAGTTGCAGTTGTGTTATTTTTCGATATTCAGCTATAAATTTATTTTCAGCAGTGAAATAATCTTTATGAGATAGGAGATTAATAATCAGTGACTGCAATAGGAATTTTCACATAGCCCCACAGAGGCTCCATGCATGAAACTCACATTGACAATCTACACTGTTGTCTTTAGGAAATTTGTTTCAATTCATCCACAAATTATCACTTATAATTCTCATGCTCAAGATTTCTATCGTTCTTTTTACTCAGAGTGTTATCATCTTACAACCAATACAAGAATTTTCATGACAAAATTAAATAAATAAATTCAACATGCTTTGCATTATATCCATCTCTTTAAAAGCTTTAACTAAATGTAAAATCTTTTACTAAATGAAATGAGCAATCATATTGTAATCTTGGGGATATAATTTTTCTTACAAAGCAACAATATACTATGAATATAAAGTTTTTGGAAAGAATGATGACTCTACCAGAATCTTTGTACAATCTTTAACATTTTTCAAATGGTAGTTGGCAAGAATCTTGGTTCATGTGATGATGTCTCCAACTTTTGCCTAAATCTATACAATTTTGCAAATTTATTTATAGATGAACTAATTCCACCCAATCACATATTTGTAACAATCATTTTTTTTTTCCATTTTTCCCCTTTCTTTGATACCACTATTAGGCTTAGGAGGTGCAACATAAAAAAGTATCTTTTTAATGTAGCAAACCAATTCATTTGGAAGAAATGATTACATTTATTTTATAGGTCGAAGTATTGTTTAACTACCAATAATTACCTAAATATAAAAATTAAATAATTTACAAATGTGTTAAACCTATAAGATTATCATGTTAACAAAAGTCATAGAAATATAAATAAACATAAACTAAGAAATGTATAATATAAAAAATGTCGAGGAGGTGCTTTAAAATGTATTGGAATTGGAATTTAAGCGAAAAGCGCAATCAAATTTTAAAATTAAGTCCAATATCTTTTAAATTTTTAAAATTGAAGAGTAAAGTAAAGAAACTAAAAATAAATCATCAAATTTAAGACCTTTTTATAATTTGAATAGAGGATTGACATGCCATGAATATAGTCTAAGTGATTGTCGAAGTATTTGTTAAGTTTATGACACATTGTTATCATCAAGTTGGAGTTTATTATTATTACAATAGTGTAATTGAACAAAAATGATATATATTGGTCAGAAAAACAACAAGTATTATGTTGTAACATTTATTTATGGATTTTTTAAATCTAAATAAAATATTTAGATATTAATATAACATTTGAGTTTTTCATATATTATTATTTTTTAGTTTCCTTATCTTAATTATGTTTAAAATCAAGATATTTTAAATTTATATATATTTCAATAATTTAAATAATTTATTAACCACCTTAAAAAAAAATCATTTTTAATCACTTAGAAATTTAAGTAAAATTTTGAAGTATTATATGAATTTTATTTATTTATTTAATTATTATATTAAATTGAATGATTTATGATAGAAACAACATAATTTATATATGTTTGGCAAAATTAGCATATTAAATTTATGTAGTAATATATTATATTAGTTTTCTTTCATCAATTTACCAAATGCTATTATGTCTTCAACTAAATCGAATATTTGATTGCTCAAAATAGTAGAGGAAAAAAGAAACACAGTGATTATTTTATTTATTAATAATTAAATAAAAAGCACATTTTTGGATTTACATTGACTTCAATCAAGAGAGGAGCTAACTCAACAAGTAGAGATAATGGAACCATTTGATGAGGTAGATGTGGCACTTAATTGCCATGAATAAAGGAGTGTAAAGGTGATACTTAATTATAAAAAATGTCGTATTTATATTATCTTCTTAATGAAAAAGATGTTGCTCAAAATATTACACCGACACCCTACTTTATGTGCAACATAGAAAGTGAGAGCTCTCAACAAGCAATACAATGTTAAATGCTCATTTACAAAATAATATCCACAAAGAAAAAGAGAAAAAGCATCTAAAGAAGAGAAAAAAGAGTGAATATAAAAAAGATAAAAAAGAGGGAATGGACTAGGTAGCCCCTTCCCAAAGGAATAACCTCCTACACTTTTTGCAAAGATTGTATATAAAATCTCTCTTGAAAATAGAAATAAAGTCAAATCAAATAGCTTGAAAAGAGAAATAAAGTCAAATCAAATAGCCTCACTATGAGCTCTAAAGTTGGCACCTCTACATTGAACAATGCATCTACTTTTATGAAGAAATGATATGATGCTTATCTTCTTAATTCTCACTCTACAAGTGGAATCAAGACACAAAACATCATAATGATCTCTAGAATATGTTCAAGTTTCTATTTGTCTCTATTGAATTGTGGTTGGATCAATAAATTTACGTATAGCTACAAGACATAACATTAGGAGATCACATAGGGGAGAGAGAATATGAAGGCTTATAGAGACAACTAAATATAAAAATGTGATAAGGTTGTGGGAGTTATACCATAAAACATGATCTAATAAGTTCCATGATAGTGGAGTCAAGACTCCAAAGGTGAGATCCTATGAGAACACGAGATTTGTCTAGTAAGTATGTATCCCATTCTACTGTGGTTGATCTTGTGAACAAGTATGGATTTTCTTAAGGTGGCCATAAATTTTTTTTTGATAAGTTGTAATCTTTGTAAAAGTGGTTGAAGGAGGACGAATCTTTAGAGTTGAAGAGTGCTCACATCTATCGATGCAAGGTTATCCAATGGAACGTCATGAATAAATGAAAGTTCAAGTGGATCTCCAAACGATTACCTCTATAATGGTCCAAGAAGTGTAAGGACATAATGTACTATAGGTGACTTAATATATCCTCAAGAACAATAAGAATAATTTAGTTAAAAGATGCAACTTTTTGAAGAGAATCACTTAGCTTAGTAACAATTACAAAAATATTTCTTTTTTATGCATTATTGTTATGTATAATGTTATTTGATCCCTCACCAACATGTATAATTTTCGTGATTCAATATGATAATAAAAGGGTCGAAGTGAAATATTTTGTCACTTTATGATTGGTGTGTTTACAATATCCCAACCACTTTCTTACAACTCTTCAATGGTTTTTCATAATTTCAAAAAAGTGAGTAGATTCAAGAAAAACTAAGAGCACTCAAAAAAATTATGCAAGAACAAAAATTTGCAAGTTCTTTTGTTATAAGTTTACAATTGAATAGATGGGGGATCAATGGTGGACACTAGTTTAACACATATTAGGGTATACATACGAGAAGGTGTTTGTGCCTAGGGGCACTTGCACCCTTTGAGGGGATTGTGATTTATGTTTAGGAGGGTCTACTCTATTTTGTGCATTTGGTGCCTTCTAGGGTTTCCATTAAATGGTCCTAACATCTATGGCCTTCAAAATAAAAATTGTTGGAAAACTCTCCTTAATTAAATTTAGTGCATGGTATTGCACCTTGAAACTATATTTTTACCTTGCATTGTGTGTTATAAAACTTGGAAGGAGAAGGGAAAATTTAAGCAATGTGTAAAGGGCTCTAAATATTTGACAACCGATGGTAGAATTTTAGACCACACTAGATATAATGGCGAGCACAATTTGCTTCAAAATGTTTGTTATCTGCGAAAAATGTTAAATAACAAGAAACTAAAATCCTTGTTAGAATGACTTCTTGTTGTTCAATTTAAATAGGTTATAGTCTAAATCATTTTTTTGAAATTCTCTAGACACAATGATGGACAAGAATTTTCTCTACCAGTTGCCCAAAATTACTTTCAAACAATCAATATCAAAACTACAAAAAACTGCAAAAGAATAAAAAAAAAGGCCAAGTGTAATTTAGCTCTAATAACATGTAAGTTTTGCATAGCATGTAAGATTTGCATAGGCAATTTACCCAAAACCAAATTACCTAGAACTAATTCAATAGATTGATTGCTGAAAACAATAGAGAAAAAATGAATAAATAGATTGATTGCTGAAAACAATAGAGAAAAAATGAATAAGCTGCACAAGGGCTATTCTATTAATTAGAAATTCAAAGGAAAACACATACAAACATTTTGGATGAGTGAGCTATGGTGACATATGTTCCAAGAAGATTTGAGTTAATTTCAATTAATAGATGTGTTCACTTTAACAAGTAGAGTCAATGGTGACATTTAGTGAGGTAGAAGTGGCTTATTTAATTCATTAGCAATTCAAAGAAAAATATATGTATATACATAAGGTCTTGAATGGATGAGTTATGGGGACACATGTCCAAGAGGATCTGAGTTAATTTCAATCAAGAGAGTTAATTTTAACAAATAGAGACGATTGTGACATTTAATTGGGTAGAAGTGACACTTGATATCTTCAATCATACCAACTATTGTCCTTTTTAACTTCTTAAGATGAAATATATTACTTTGATAAAATTTAAAACATAAAATCTAACAAATATTACACTAATATATAACATTAAATTTATTCAGTAATTTTTATTTTAAATAAAAATTTAATTTAAATATAATAAATAATGAAAAATTAAAGTACTTCAAAATTCAAGTAAATAAACAGTTGATAGAAAAGTCTTGAAGGAAAAATAGAACTAACAAAAATAATTTCAAAATTAATAAGAATAGAATTATTTTAGAACATAAATATAAACTTGAAAACATAAGACAATAATTAACCAATATTTTATATAACCTAAGTTCATGACTTGCCCACAAATAATAAATTTATATAACCTAAGTTCATGACTCCAAGACAACTAATATTTATATAACCTAAGCTCATGACTTACATACAACTTCTATTAAATTAGTATGAGATGAAAATCAATATTAAAGCACAAGAGGGACTTGAAGGAGTAATTAAAATGAAAGTACATGATCTAAAATTTGAATGAAGTAAATATTATCTTTCTATGAGTTTAGCATGGATAGAATTACACTGAAGGGTGAATTTAAGAGATTCCGGTATTTTTTGGTTTTATGGAGTCATTCATATTAATGTAGAAGATTATTTACATGTATAACAATTGTTATGTAGAAGCTTAATGCTCTATCTTAAGCTGTTTCTTTGTACAGGTTCTTGAGTCCCTTCAAAACCTGTTTTTACCTATTAATCAAAACAATTGTTATTATTATTTATATTAAGTGTTTATTGTAAGCCTTCAAGTTCATAGGTAATATAGACAGATAAAGTTTTAGAATATTAAATATCATAATTTCTATTTTTAATAACATTTTAACATTTTAATAGTGAATTGCAAATTTTAATCTGAAATGTCAATAAAAAAAACTATTATACAATTTAATTAAAAAATAATTATATCCAATTTAAAACATGTCATTCTTTTACTCCCTCTTTACTGTTATCTCTACATTACAGCGTTTATCTTCTCTGTCACCATTACTCTATTACAATGATTGTCACTATATTTCCTCAGTCACTATTTTGATAGTTCCTTAGTTGATATTCATCCTGCCTTGGCTAAAAATTTTGGGCAATAAGAAATTAGACAATTTTTTATATGAATGAAAAAGATAATTTAATATCTAAGGAAAAACATCATTCTTTGAAGTTTGAACAAATTAGACAGTTTTTTTACAAGGATGAAAAAGATAATTAAATATCTAAGGAGATACATCATTCTTTGAAGTTTGAACAAATGGTGGACAAAAGTATCCCTACTTTTATACAAAGTGAATTATACTTGCAAACAAATGATGGGCAATAGTTTTTGCTACTTTTATACGAGTGAATTGTCTATGTACTTAGTTGATTTTTTAGTCTCAACTAATCTATTAATTCCCAATATTAGAGAATATTTTTTTAACATGTTAATAATTCCCAATATTAGAGAATATTTTTTTAACATGTTAATAGACATTATCCTGTCCTTTGATCGATTCATCCACCCATACTTCATTTATAAATAGTTGAAGAATAAGTGATTTGTGAAGGTGGACATTGCGTAGGTTAGCTCAACAATTATTAGTGAAGGTGGACATTGCTTAGGTAGACATTATTTATGCTTACAAGTTTGATAGCAATTTTAAGTTCAAATAATTGAGAGGGATGATAAATCTTGTACAACAAAATTTTGTGTATTTTTTATTTGAATTTCTAATTTCCCATTATTGTTTCTTATCAGGTGACATGGGTGGAGCATTGGGAGTATGATGAGAGTGGCATTCACAGCTTATACCGGCCATTTATGAGTAGTGGGATGGGGTTTGGAGCACACAGATGGCTCGCTACTTTGCAACGCCAAACTCAACGCCTTGCAACTCCCCACTTGCAAAACATGGGTATGCTTTTCAACTTACAAATTTTATAGATCACCACTTTCGGGTTACAACTTGTTTCATTCATCTTCCCAATGAAATCCCACTATAGCCTTATTTATTTCTCGCTCTCTCTCTCTCTCCCTCATTTACAGTGGTGGGTGGAAGAGTGGATGGTGGGCTCAGCTTGTTGAAAGTTGCAGAGAGAATGACAAATGGCTTCTGTTCTATAGTCAATTATTCCACTTTGCATAATGGGAGTCAAGTGTTAGGCCTCAAAGATGGTGGTGGTGTATGTATGGCAACAAGAAAAAGGAGTGATGACCCAAGAAAACCTCCTGCAGGAATGCTCAGTGCTGCTGCATCAATTTGGCTTCCTGTTTCACCAGAAAGGTTGTTTGATTTCTTAAGGGATGGAAGACTCAGAAATGAGGTAATATAAGCTTGGACCTTTGAGTTTTTTTTGTTGAATGTATCACATTGCAATGTTTTTTTTTTTTTGGGATTAACTGCATAGTACGAGTTTATACAATTTTGTATAGAAGAATTTGATCTAAGAGATGGGAAAAGGAAAACTGATGTGTGTGAGAGTTTTTAGGTTCCATTTACACGATTGTTAGGAATATATATATATATATATATATATATATTTGTAGTAGTAATAGTAGTAAATAAGTTCAGAATATCATTGGGCTTTCAATGATGGGCACCATGGATTTAATTATGTTTCTAGTGAAAATTGTTGTCTTCCTCAGAATGTTGGTGGTGCCGGATTGCTTTCAATTTGTTGTCCAAGTTTTTCCCTTTTGTCAATGGATTCTTATGGCTCTTGAGGGAAATGAAGCATGACAAATTCTCATTAGACATTATATTAGTTCAAGTTTTTGCCTTTCTAAAGGCCAACATGCAAATGGTTTGGAACTTTGACACTCTTTTTACCATGAAGGCACCAATTCAAATTCAAGACAATTTTGACATTAGAAGGATTTAGAAAGCTTGGGAGGCTATCAAGCCTTGGCTTCTTTGGGCAGGAAATGATATTTGCAATGGCCTTTCAATGAACTAGCAATCTATTTGGTGGTCTCCTATCCTTTCTTGTCAAGATCATCCTTTAACCAGAATTCTATGAATAATTTCATTAGAGTTTTTTAAACATGCCATAAGAACTCATCTAGATTTCATTCAGCTACCAAGAATTTCCTTTCTTAGCCATAGATTGAAAAGAAAATATAGATTGTCCAATCAAGATAAGGAGACCAAAAATGACTATTATTAATGTCATTCCTCCCCAAATGGTCCACAAAATTGGGGTCTAGCAATTTAAGTCTTGGTGAAAGTATTAGAAATGACATCTTGATACCATTTTGTAATTATTAGCCTTTGAAAGGATATTTGTGGCCTTTTTTCACCATTTTTTAATACATTTGGGAATCACTCAACACTATTGTCCAATCTATGGACAATTGGAGAATCATAAACATCTTTTTAGCTTAGCAGTAGAGCTTAGGAATCTTCTAATTGGATTTCATTTTTTACCAGTTCTTTTTAACTTGCTCCTTTTTTTATGGATATGGTTTTGTTAGGGGATTTGACCTTTTCTCCCTTTCAAAGTATACCTATATTTTAGGTGCTTTAGGGTGGAGATTCTCTTAAACATTTGAAAGGATAGAAATTTTATTTATATCTTAGGATGTTCTGTTGGAGTTCATTTCTCTTTTTACACTAAACCTATGATGTTCCCTAATATGCTTATCAAGATTCAATTGCAAGCTAGTAAGGTTGCACTTGAGGTGGCTCATTTGTAGGAGCTTGTGAACCATAGGGGTAACACTCTATGCACTGTTGCTAGAACTTTTCCTTCCGCCTTTTTCCCTCCTCAATGATGTCAACAAGTTCATAGCCAATTCGCTAGAAAATGCCATAGTTCCTAATCTCGCGGCTCTTAGGTAAACAAAGAGAATGTTTGTTGAGGTTGGTCCCAATCCTCATAACTACATTTTTCCTCCTCTCACAGGCATGGTGCTATTGGTTTCCCAACTTTGGCAAGGTTCCTTGGTTGGAGTCGGCCATTTATTTGGTGCATGCACATAAAAACTTCAGAATATTGAGGAAGGGGGTGTTCTCATTGCTTGGGAGTCAATTGAGGATAATCTTGCCTCTGGGGATGTACAAGGAAACTTGATTATTAAGACCTCCATCTTGCTGGAATTGCTTTAACTGCAGTTTTTTTATGTTATGTTTTGAGCTGGTTCCTATGTCTTGATATCATTTAAACTTGGTCCTATCTTGAGAGTTTACCTTTTTACCACCCTTTTGTTTTTCAATACTATACAATTTTCTTTTAGATTGATCAAAGATTAAATATGTTGGGATTAAAGTGTCTCAACCTTTGCTAATCCTAACATTGATCATTGTATATATTTATTATTTTAATAAATATCCTACAAATGTCTAGTCATCTAGTGGGACCTACAGGCTTTGGGGGCATCCTACTTGGCAATGAGTGCGACACATATGTCACACCTGTGGAGGCAGGCATCCAAATTTGAGGATCTTGACAAGTGTTGTCATGACAACCTATGATAGACTCTATGATATATTGGACAAGTGGCTGGAAATACCTTTTTTCAAGGAGAAGGTGGATGCCCCTGTAAGAGAATCAACTAATAATAGTTAGTTATCACAGATTCTCTTGCAGTTTAAGTGTTGCATGTAATGACAATATTTATGACGTATTTTTATAACAGTTGTAAGATGTGTAAGAGCACCTGTCATACTTCAAGATAGTAAATTTTAAGTGCCCAATTTAGAAGGTTTGAATGGGGAGTCAGTTGGAAATGTACATGTGTCATTTGATGCTTTTATGTAGTTGAAAAATAGTGCCAAATATTTTGCACGACCCAATCTTGTATCTTGATCTAGAAGCGATCTTTTGAATTGTATTTCTCTATAAAAGATAGCGTTGGAGAGTAATAGTCAGTATGCTGCATGTATTGATTCAGATTGTGGATTGGTAAGCATACTGGACGAGTCGGTGATCATAATCAACTAAAAATATTTTCCCATTGATCAGAATCAACTAAAAATATTTTCTCATTTGTTTGCTTCAATTTAAACAAGCTTTAGATAAAAGAATTTTATCAAATCTTAAAATCGCAACTTCTGTGAATTCGTGGAAAACATGTCTAGATAGTGCACGCAGACCTATTGGCAGAACGTCTTCAAAGGAACGTTGGTTGTTATGATTTCAGGATATGCACACGGTGAATTTGTTGATCAGGCTTTAGAAATTTTCTAGCAAATCTAATTAGCAGGTGTAAACTTAATGTCCACAGCCTTTCTCAGCATCCTCATGTCATGGGAATTCGAACCGGACATAAATATTCATCAACACATAAGGAATAGAAGAGACTTGAGAATTATATGAAAAATGTAGACAAGCCTGTGGATTGTTATTGCTTCTAAACAAATAAAAATGCCAGTTGTGAAAGCCATTTCAGTTCTCAATGCAAACTCCATTTTCCAATGCCAAACTGTAACCTTGGTCAGCACTAAAGAAGGTATTTTCTATGATAAAATAAAAGAGAATGAATGGGGGGGACACGTGAGTAGACACGCAGCCCATGGGCAGAGAAGTGGAATGAAGACAAAGAAAGGAGGATGCAACTGTAGAAAGTAAAAACGAAGCTGCGGGGAGATGAAGAAGTTGAGTGCGCAGTAGAAAAGGGAGAATTTTTCATTTGCATAAAAGAGAGGTGTGGGTTGTTGTTGAGAGAGGAAGTCAAGGATAGAAGAAATCGAGAATAGAAGCCGCAAGAATATGTTTAAAAGAGAGTCAGTATATGGGAAAGGCTAATTTTATAAATATTGTGTTTGCAGATTTGTTGTAATCTTAGTGTTAATATTAATAACAGATAGTTTTTGTTTCTTTTATGTTTGAATTTTGAGGTTGCAGGGAAGAGACAAGTTATTGCATCAAATGGTATTAGAGCAAAGGATCTGAAAGTATAGGTAGAGTGTCGAACATGAGGCAACTAGTGGTAGGACCTGTGGGTGAAGAGTGCGGTTGTGTAAATAGATCACCGACGATGAGCTAGTTCGCACTTGAGAGTGTGAAGTAGTTGCAGAGGGCTCAAAAAGATCGTTGCAAGTGTGCGAAGTCCTGATCAGTTGAGAGCTTAAAGTCGCGAAGAGAGTGAATTGGTGAGAGTCTGAGAGAAAGAAGAGATGGATGAGTGTGTTTGAGAGGGAAACATAGAAATTGAGGCAAGAGGCGTGAGATGGCTTGGACGAGATAAAGCATGAGATGAGAAAAAGGGAATTTGCAGTAGTGGGAGAAATGTCCTTTAGAGGACGTGGATGCAGCAGTTGAGCATATAAGGTTGAGATAGAGGGTCCAGTGTTTGATGAGGAACCTGATGAAGAGCAGGAGTCGGTTGAGGAAGAGATTGAGAGGATTGAACACTTGTTCAGTGTAGCATCAAAGTAAGTTGTAGTCGCGTTGACTGAAGCGGATGAAGATGTGATTGCAGCAGTGGAATGTGAAAAGGTTGCAAATGATGAAAATGAACATGAAGAGGATGGAGTAGTTAAAAAGCACGAGGTAAATTTTGATGAGTTTTATGATATTGAGATGAGTTTTATTGTTGAAATTAAATGCAGACCCAAAAACTAAAACTAGAACAGTAAGAAAAAGAATCAAAGCAATACACAGACAAAAGATTTATAGTGGTTCATCCAGATTGTCTGGATTACATCCACTTTCAGAAGCAGGGCATATATCTGTTATTGATAATATTTGTTACAATGTTTTTGTTACAGCAGCTCTGATGTTTTTATCTTTTACGGTCAAAGATAGAACCCTCATAGCATAGTCAGGGAATATTAATAATGGTTTAGCGGTTACCGCAGAGAGAAGATTGGGCTTCACCTCTGCGGCAGAGCCGTTACAATCTCCCACTTGAAGTCCAATCGATGCTACGAAGCTGCTCAGAGATATCCCCACTTGGTGCTTAAGGCTATGTCGTCACGATGCCGAGAGAAGTCCTACAAAATTCGAACTTCTCTCGAGGTACAACCTTTGTAAATGCATCAGCTGGATTGACCTTCGTATCAATCTTCTCTAAGTGTAATCTTCCCTCTTCAAGAGCATGACGAATAAAATGAAATCTGGTTTCAATGTGCTTTGTGCGGCTGTGGAAAGTTGAATTTTTGGCCAATTGAATGGCGCTGTTGCTATCAGAAAATAAGGTAAATGTGGATTGTTTAAATCCCAACTCTCCAAACAATCGCTGTAACCATATCAGCTCTTTAGCTCCCT
>MU223216.1:289789-312791 GCA_018584345.1 Thuja plicata
ATCCTGCTTGATAAGCAGAGATTCAATTTGAACTTTCCATAGTCCAAAATTCTGCCCTGAAAACTTCTCAATCTTCCATTTATCTGCTTCATCCATGGTGCCTGCAAAACCTCACCGATTTCTAAAATTCGAACGAGCTTAACCAGCTCTGATACCAATTGTTGAAATTAAATGCAGACCCAAAAACTAAAACCAGAACAGTAAGAAAAAGAATCAAAGCAATACACAGACAAAAGATTTATAGTGGTTCATCCAGATTGTCTGGATTACATCCACTTTCAGAAGCAGGGCATATCTCTGTTATTGATAATATTTGTTACAATGTTTTTGTTACAGCAGCTCTGATGTTTTTATCTTTTACGGTCAAAGATAGAACTCTCATAGCATAGTCAGGGAATATTAATAATGGTTTAGCGGTTACCGCAGAGAGAAGATTGATATTGAGTTTAGTTTGCTTCTGTTAAAGATAGGAGAAGATATAGTTGCAAATTTGACCGTGGGAGTTGGTTGGTTGCATATAGAGCATGTGGAGAAAGTTGCAGGATATTGGTGGTGGTTGGTTTGCAGTGGACAAGATTCCATGGAGGAGGGGAGGAGAATAGAGAGTATTTGTAGGAGAATAAGAGAGAAGCTTTGGCAGAGGAGGATGGTCTGTGATGGGCAATGAGTCCACGAGAGGGAAGAGGAGAAGAGAGGGCACACTTGGTGGAGGAGGTCTGCAAGTGTCCCACCTAAATATTGGAAGAAGCGAAGGAGGAAGTTATCTCTATCTACATCAGTAATGAAGTTTTCTGCAGGGTTTTTACAACTTGAAAGGGTAGTTCAACTATCTAACTCCATTTTGCAAGTTCTACTCACATGATTTTTCCTACTGGGTACGCTGATGCAGGACCATCCTGTGTGAATCGGTGATCAACATCAACCAAATATATTTCCTCATTTGTTTGCTTCAATTTAGGCAAGCTTTAGAACCGGTATGTTCACCCATCAAAGCATAAAAGAATTTTATGAAATATTGAAATTGCATCTGTCGTGGAAAACATGTCTGCAAAAATTTGGAAGCATAGATAGTGCACACAGATCTATTGACAAAATGCCTTCAAAGGAATGTTGTTTTCTATGATTTCAGGATATGCACATGGTGAATTTTTTGACCAGGCTTTAGAAATTTTCAAGAAAATCTAATTAGTAGGTGTATAGCTAATGTCTGCAGCCTTTACCAACAGCTTATGACATGGGAATTTGAATAGGACATAAATATCCATCAACACATAAATAATATACTAAAATTATAATGTTTCACAATAGCCATATATTAGATCAAGGTTAGCTGAAGAATTGACAAAACAAATGGTGTGGTGTTCAAGATGATGAAACTATGGAAACTTTGTTATGGGTTAAAAAATTCCTCACCTTGTTGACCAACAAAGGGAGGAATTTTTTAACCCAAAAAAACTTAAGAATTATATGAAAAATGTAGACAAGCTTGTGGACTGTTATTACTTCCAAACAAATAAAAATGCTAGGTGTGAAAGCTATTTTAGTTCTAAATCCAAGTAAATTGTAGGTGTAACGCCAAACTCCAACCTTGCAATGCCAATCTCCAACCTTGCTCAGCACTTAAGAAATGCCTTCAGGCATTTTCTATCAGAAAATGAAAGGGGGGGCTTGTGAGTAGACACGCAACCCTTAGGCAGAGAAGTGAAATGAAGACAAAACATGCACAAAGGAAGGAAGATGTGGCGTGGAGGAAGAAAATTGGAAGTTGTGGGGAGATGAAGAGTTGAGTCATAGTAGAAGAAGGAAGGAGCTGCTAGAGCTAAGGGAGACTCTTCATTTGCATGAAATAGAGGTATGGGTTGTTGCTGAGAGAGGGAGTCAAGGATAGAAGAAATTTAAGAATAGATGCAACAAGAATGTGTTTAAATGAGAGTCAATATAGGGAGATGCTAAGAGGGAGAGGCCACTGAAAGGTCAATTTTGTAAAGATTGTGTTTGCAGATTTGTTGCAATCTGAGTGTTAAAATCAATAACAGCGATTCTTTGTTTGTTTTATGTTTTGAGTTTTGAGGTTGCAGGGAAGAGCGAAGTACATCTTGCATCAATTTGGAGGCTAGTGGTAATAGAGGTTGGAGGAATTTTCATCATCTCAAGTTATCTTCGTGCCTTGAGATGGTGCTTTTCACGATAAGCATTTTTGGCATTATTTTCTCACTTTCCTTTTACCTTTCGTTGTTGTTTCTGAGATTTGAAGAATGCATATATTTTGAAGTTTAATAATTGAAAATTGTTAAGGAGTTTGGTGTTGAACTCAATATGAAGTTTCCTAGAGAATCACGAGACTATGATCAAGAATTATACCCTTATGAGGGTCAAGAGACAACTTGATGTAGCCCTATGTGTAGAGCTAAATATGGATTGTTGTCCAATAACTTGGTGTTTGTGATTGAAGAGTTTGAGGAAATGAGAAATCGAGAATTCAGCTTAGAGCTACACCTTTATGAGGGTTACAGAGCATTGAGATGGAGTTCCACCTGATTAAAGATTTTTTTTCTAGGAAAGGTCTTTTCAAAAATGTGTTTTCATTTTATGTAATCAACAAGTTCTAAAGGTGTGTAAGCCTAAGGGGGTCCCTTGGCAAGGCGAAACTTGAGGTTTCTATGGTACTTGTATAGAAACAATGTAATAAGTAGGGGACTGTTAGGAAATGTTAGCATAAGAAAAACTGTAGGTGGTTATATTATGTTGATTATTTTGAGATGTCGAATGGTTGTTGGTTAAACCATTCAATTTCTGTTTAAATTCACCTGCATGTGCATGATTGAGTTACCAATGAATAATCAACCTTTTACCATTATCATAATCTCACGAGTATGAACAACTTATATAGAAGTGTTAGAAAAATGTCTTTTAGAGATAATGTTTACTATATTGGACAAAATTCATAGGATGGATTTATTGTAAGAGTTGATATGACCAAGAACTAAACTTTTCCGTACCAAATCAAAAGTGAAACTAAAAAATATAGCCCAAGGAGAGCCTAAAGTGCATTTAAAAGGCAGCTTATTTAGACCAAACATAGCTATGGCATCTAGGGTATGTACACCTTTATTTTGGAGGTTTGAGTATATTACATAAAACATCGACGGTGAGAGGATACCACCAATTGAGGAGCCAACTAGTTGGCATGAGAGTTGAATTTTGGTGAAACAACATAGAGTAAGTTTTACAATAGGAATGTCTTACAAAGCAATTACACTATTAGAGCTTGTTGACATTGAATTTTATGGGCCATTGTAGACATCATTAAGAGGAAACATTTATTTCCTAACTTTTATTGACAATTTCAACAAGAAAACATGGATTTTTTTTAAAAGTTAGAGTTTGAAGCCTTTGAAATATTCAAGGATTTCAAAGAAATAGTTGAAAAATAGAGCGACGAAATACATCAAGGTACTCTGGTCAGATAGAGGTGGAGAATACAAATGAAATGGATTTTCAGTTTTTGGCAGATTCTATGGAGTTGAGAGGCAGTTTATTACAAGTTACACACCACAACATTACAGTGTTGCGGAGAGGAAAATTAAATAAATCATGGATATGGCCAAGTGTATGTGTATGTTGGAGACCAAACACTTGCCTAATGAATATTAGTCTAATGAATATTAGTGTGTTGTGTATATTCTGGGGAGATGTCCTACAAAGACTGTCAATGATAGGATTTCAAAAGAAGCATAGAATTGTAAGAATCACAATGTACTTCATTTAAGGATTTTTGCATGTGCAGCATATGAACATTTGTTAAATAAAAGAGAAAAAAATGAATGATAAGTGAAAAGTCTAATTTTATTGGTTAGAATGAACAATCAAAAGCTTTACCAATAAGGCCATGCAAGTTTTATAATATCAAGATGCGTTAAGGAAATTCAAGATAACAAATTAAAACTTAGCATTAACTTTAGTTAAAATCATGGTGTAGAGCTCTAAATTTGGTCACCATGGTATTGGAGCATTTAATATTCTTGTGCCTGTGAAAAGATGAGTTTCTGGACAACCTGCAATGAGTGCGTAGGTAATGTGGCAGGCGTTGGAAAGCATTTTTTCAAATGATGTTTGTCTTAGTTTAACAGAGTCGAAGTAAAACTGAGATATCTTTTTCGTTTCTCAACGACAGTTTTAAATTAACATGTTTTGGAAAACAGAAGAGTAGACGTACTATACATCCCAGAGTTATTTCGAAGAAATTGTCAATAGTTCGTGAGCAGTTTCAATCAGAAGTTTGGAGTCTAAATCTGCAACAGATTGGCGTGAGGTTTAAAGTTGTTAGCGTTCTTCATTGCTGAGCGGTAGATTTTAATTGTCTATTTTCCTATCTTTGGCGGCATTTGAGGATTGGCATGTAAGTTCTATGTTTTTTGGTTGAAGGTTTATGAGAGACGTGAGGAAGGTCACTTTGAATGCTTGAATCCATTGTGGACAGAATATGCATAACCGTTGAATCTAATCTATGCCATGCTAGAAATATCCAGAAACTGTCGTTTGATTTTTTGGACTCGCAGGAAAAGAGTTTGGTTGAACGAAATTCTGTGTGAAAAGAATAGTAATTATGAGTTGAACGAATCATGTTGGATGTTTTTTCATCCAATCAATCCAAGCTATTAGTATTCTTGTGTAACGAATTGGTTGTGCTTGTAAGCGGTGGTTTCTTTCACTTGTTGGGTGAATGTTGGATAATCTATCTATATTCTTATTCTGGGACCAGCTTTATATTTTTCAAATGTGAAGATAAAAAAGATAGGTTGTGCATGAGGTAAATTTCATGGCAAGTTAGTTATTTTGAAATCATATTTTATTTCTGTTTGCAATAGTATAAAGCAAATAACTTGGAGGTTGGAGAGATTGGAGCCCTTTTATCATCTTGAGTTAGCTTCTTGTTTATGGGTGATTTATGAATGAGAAGCGCATCTTATTCTATTTGCGTTCGTAAAGA
The DNA here is from genome assembly GCA_018584345.1 of Thuja plicata. Classification (NCBI taxonomy): domain Eukaryota; kingdom Viridiplantae; phylum Streptophyta; class Pinopsida; order Cupressales; family Cupressaceae; genus Thuja; species Thuja plicata. The sequence continues at coordinate 294,780 of MU223216.1, forward strand.
AAAGAGGGGGCTTGGCATGATGTGTCTCTTCAAGGAGTAGGGTATTATCGTGAGTGCATTTGGTGTATTCATGTTTGGTCGGAATTTTGTACAGCAGAAGAGGGATTACTTTCACGGCACTGGAGGAGAGCTTTGACACACTTGGAGCAGATATGGACCCTCAGAGGAGAGTTGTTCTCTCATGTGCAGCACTAGAGGAGGCATTACACACACTTGAGATGTAGAATTTCGGAGAAAAGGTGTTTCATTGTGCAAGGAGGTTGGGAACACTTTATGTTCTCTAATGTTGTGTAGATGGTTGCAAGTTGTACTATCATGAGATCCATCGATACAATCAATTTAGTGTTTCCTGGGGGAACGAGGAGAATTGGAGAAGACATTTCATGAAGTGTCAAGAAGGATTTCTGTGATCAACCCTTGCAATGTTCTATCCTTTGTAGGGATTAATGTGACAAGGGGGTGAGGTTGGGGGAGAGGATGTTGAAAAATATTACATAATAAGTTTTAGAATAAATAATTAATATTAGTAGGTTGGTCAATTGTATCCCTCTAAGAAGTTATTCACGAAAAAATAAGGATTTATAAAGTCAATTGGAAAGTGAAGATTCATCCTACAGCAATCAGATATATTACATAATTTGTAATTTCTTCTTTTGTATAAATCACGGCACACAGGTCTCTAAATTTGATCACCATCTTAATATAGATGATTGGAAGAATACTTTTAGATATGTTGTCCGCTTTGCATCAGGTGTAATATCATGGGCACCATAGAAGCATTCTATCATGACAATTTCATTGATTGGAATAGGGCAGCAGCAACAATATCATCATGTTGGGGTGACCCATTTAGAGCAGCGGTCAAAATATTTTGCTGGTGAGCTTGCCACCAGGTTCAAATCCCCTCTGGGCCGTTGTGCTCGCAGGCTTGTGCCTACGCTGGGCTGTGCTTACAGATTTGAATGACTGAAGTGTTCGGAAGTCTTAAATATGACTGCCTATTACTGATAAAAACAACATCAGCATGTCAGCAATTTGGATGCCTATAATATTGTCAAATTTATTGCATGAGGATCCAGCACTAATATTTTCTGATAGTAATTTCACGTTAACAAAAAAACTATTTTTTTTCAAAGAGAGACAAACATATTGATATCAGGTACCATTTTGTCATAGAACTAATGAATTTTGTAGAGCTGAGGACTAGTTGGCAGATATATTCACAAGGCATTAGCAAAGGAGAGAATTTTGAGCACCTAAGTCAGAGATTTTGGATGTTGTAAATACTGCAGTTATTAAGTTTTATTGATAAGAATTGTCAAAGATTGATTATTACTTGATTTCTTTTAAATTGATATGCTAAGCAATATAGAAATCATTTCAAATAGATTCTTGCTTCACTAAAATGCTAAATAGTAAAATACTGAATAAGCTATGACTGCTTACCATTATAAACATAAATGGCAGATGAAGTAGGCTATATATTATTTTCTAATTGATATCTATATACGGTCTCTCCCTTTCTCCATATATTAAGTTTAATGGCAAAACCACCATAATATTTTCTGCAAAGCTAACAACAACAGTAACATTGGAGTGTTGGTGCAGTGGGATATGCTATCAAATGGAGGAGCAATGCATGAAACTACTTATATTGCTACTGGACAAGATCCAGGGAACAATGTCTCTCTGCTCACACCAACTGTAAGTGACTTTTTGTATTAAGCCTTTTAAACAGATTGATGAAAAGGGTAAAGGATAGGTTTGGAGAAAAAGTAGTTCGAAAATAAAGAAAGGATCCATGTATTATTCACTGCAGGGCCAGAGCAAAACAGTAATACTACAAGAGAGTAGTAAGGATTCATCAGGCTTCCTAGTTGTCTACTCTCCTGTTGACATCTCACAACTCAACCAAGTAATGAAGGGTGAAGAAGAGTCGGCTGAAGTTGCTCTTCTTCCATCTGGATTTTCTATTCTCCCATCACCATCTCCTCCTCCCTCTCATTCAGATTGTGAAGCTGACGATTCTGACAATGAAAATGGAGCACTTTTAACGCTTCTCATTCAAATAACAGTCATGACGACTTTCAATCCTCGTAAGGCAAGGCTAACGGCAGAATCTGTGAATACAGTAAGTAATTTGATATCCTGCACAGTTCGTAAAATAAAATCAGCATTATTATCATAGCCTGTACAATTGTGGACATGAAATTAAACAAACATTTGTCAAGGAGTTATTTCATGAATTTTTGAGCACATGGGTAGGAATGCTTGCACCCACCTCAAATTGTGGGCAATGTATTCAATGTGCACTAAAACATTAAAATCTACCATTACGAGTTTGTGAGCAAGTACTTTGAATATTTCATATGATAAAATGTTTATTGAGCATAAGAGAGCTCAAACTATACGGAATTTAAGTCTCATTGTGGAAGGGGCTATTGTATTACTATTTTAATCAATAGCTAGATGTATGCTTGTACAAAATAAAATAAGCAATTGCATGCTTGTCTTATAACACTTTTTTAATTATTTAGATAAAAATGTATATTCATTTTATTAATTTTGGTATTATTTGTTGATTATTGATTTGTTATTTTATATTTGTTCATAATAATAAACAAACATACAATTAATTTAAAATATTTTTGTTATCTATTTTATATATTTTGATGTGTGTATTCTTGTGGAACAAATAAAATATGATTATTAATATCATATTAATTTTTTCAAATATAATTTATTTTTTAACTTTAAAAACTATAGATGAATTGCAATATTTGCAAATGTTAGATTCATTAAATTGAACATGAAACTTTTTAATACAAGTTTCAAATATAAATTTTAAATATTTAACATCCAAATATCAAAATAGATACCTTCTAAATATGCACAAGCCACACTACATTAATATGGATAAAATAGGTAGATCGATAAATCATAAGTTGAACCAAAGATATAAAAAATTATTTTCTTTTCAATATGATAAATATGTTTAAATTTTTTTTAATATAAAAAAAAAAATATATGAACAATTAAAGATATAATCTATTGGATTGTTTTGTTGAGCATTTGTAAGTTGTAACCAAGTTAGGGATTTTATATCCTCTTGATAGTATCTTCGTAATTATTATTATTATTATTATTATTATTTTTGTATTAAATATAAGGAGTTCAAAAAAGTAGAGAGTATCTACGAATTTTTACAACAATATGAAGGCAAGCCTTCCTAAAAGAGTTTAATGGAGCCAAGAGTTTATCCAAACATGATCAAAGTTAAAATGAAACAAAAAGGAGAACAAAGCAGCAATCTAGTGGAGGCAGCGATCAATGGCATCGACCCAAGTGGTCCAGCCCTTCTCACCCTGCATCCAAGCGATCTTTTTCTTATCTTGTGTTGGTAAACAGATTGTTCTTCTTTGTTATAACTATAAAACGCCCAAATATGAAGAAGCAATCAAATACAACAGTTGGGAAATTGTAACCATAAACAAATTTCCCTTTGAATTTAAAAGTATAGCTCCCTTATATGAATGATTTTCAGTGAATTTTGATCTTTCCTAATCTAACAGGGATATGTTCTTGACCCGAGAATAGAAGAGGTAAACCAAGCTAAATCCAGACGAGAAATAGCTTAGGCGGGGTGGATTCAACTTTAAATCTAGCCAACTTTGAGATTTCATTAATCAGATTAACTCCCAAAACTGGTAATGCATGAACTTCTACAGGAAATCCAGATGCAAGACTAAAGATTAATGAAGTGTTGATGAATCAATCTATATCACAAAAATGTTTCTCAACTCAGAATAACAACAAATCTTCCCCTAAATTAACTGTATCAAATCATAACACAAAAATTTGGTTCAAATACAGATTGCAAATCTGACTTCAAAGAAATATTCAAATTCAATGGAGAGACAAATCAAATGCAATGGAACAGTTAAAGAAACAGTATTCAGAGACACACAATTGACTCAGCAAAATGCTATCTTTCACACCAAAATTTAGCCGACCTTTGTATTTATTTTGGAAATAATACATATAGAATCCCAGATTGGGCCGTTACAAAAAAGGGGTAACCGAAACGGTTCAACTTCCCCAACCAGAAATGATAACCAAAGGTTTATCCGTTACAACATCAATCAAAATTTGGTACAAAAATAGAATATATTCAAGCTTCAGTTTCATTCCCTTTGCCTAATTTAGCCCTATAGGCAGTGACAGTTGTGATAACTCTGATGAGCTCCTCATGTCTGTTGACGTGGACATTGGTATATCGGATGAGCCACCTGGAGTGCTCATTAGCCAAGCTCTTAATTGCATTTGTCCGGTCCTTCAATTCTTCCATGGCTTTATAAATACATCCACTCAACTGCTGGAGTTTTGACACTTTGTCCAAATGGGTGGAAGATTGCTCTGACAACTTGTGCACATAATCAGAAAATGATTTTTGCATATTGGCCAATCCTATCATTTCTTTGCCTTGCCCACTCGTCTGTCATTCTGTGTGCAAACCTTGAAGAATCTTAAAGTCTTTGTTTTGTTCTTCTTTGACCTTAACATCTACTTGCTGTAACCTTGTCTTGGCCTGGATGATCATCTCGATTTTGAACTCTAGGCTTTGAAGCCACTCGATTAGAGGTTCATCTCCCTTTTGCAGAATCTTGGCTTTCAACGCCTCTTTGGTCTTCATCTTTACTGCTACATGGAGCGTCACTATGCACTCTTGACACTTCACTCTCTCAGATGCGAGAGTCTGCAGATTCTTCTCAATGTTGTTCCTTTCCGTCTCCAATCTCAAGAGAGCATTACCCAACTGCTCGACAACTGCCAATCCCTCAGATTTGAGCCTCTCAACCCATCCCTTGCCAATCTGCGCGAAGTGCCTATCCTCCTACAACTTGGCTATTATGGCTTGATTCTCCGCGGCGTTGGGATCAAATGTGGTCTGAGTACTGGGGATACTACCAATTGGAGTAACCAATTGTCGGATGAAATTAGTCAGCTCACTCACTTCGGCCTTAAGTTGTACCTTTGTCGTTTTAAGTTTTTCCAGCTCTTCTTCAATTACTACATTAGTGGATTTCCACCAATCCACTTTGGTATCATGTCGGGCTAAGCCCATATCAAATGAGTGCAGCTCGAAATCTGAAGGGGTTAAATCTTCAAAATGACCCTCCTTCGTGGGCTTTGCTATCTCCATAGTGAAATGCTCAGTCTCTGGGTCTCTGCCCAATGTGGACAGTGTCTTCACTTTCTTAGTCTTTACTGCAGCGACGCCGGGTTGCATGGCTCGAGCTAGAGTATTTTTGCTGGGAGCCCCTTCTTCCACTCTCTTTCTTTTGCGCTCCAGAGTGTTGTCTATCCATGATTCGGCACTGGTGACCTTAGTGGCAGAGACCAACTCCTCTATAAACAGTTTCCTAATGACTGGAGGAGTAGACTTTGGCCTTGAAGCAAATGGATTTACCTAGGTAGGAGAAGAGGACACCAATTTGGCTACTGAAGCAACCTTCTGCCTTTTCCTGGCCTCTTCTTCTGATTCTGTGGTTGAAGGAGTATCTTCACCCACTTCTACTATGATATGGGACCCTTGACTTGGAGAGTCATGGGTTGAAGTGCCAATCGGTACATCTACAGTGACTGCTTTAGCAGGCTGCTCTGGTTCCGCATCTTTGGTAGGTTCCTCTGTTGTTCCAATATTTGGAAGCAGACCTTCTCCACAAGTCTTCTTTGGTTGAACTTCTTTTTCAAGAGGTTCATCGCCTCCCCCAGCTGGTTGAGATGAACTCTTGGTCATAGTTGGGAGTATCACCGAAGAAGTTGTTGCAATGTTGGAAGTATCCTTTGTCGGGGTCCTTTGAGAAGGAGGCTTCCTTTCCGACCTCTTCCTTCTTCCTGTCGTCCATTCAACCCACCGCTCTATCCTCTTATAAATACCACTCATTAGAGTCTGCAAGTCATCGATGGCTTGATCTAGCATGGGCTTAGAACTGATGGAGAGGGATTTGATCTTCTCGAGATACATATTATCATACATGTGCTGGCCGTCATCTATTAGCCCCTCAGCTGCAAGATTGGCCTTGAACTTTTTGATTTGTTCAATGGTTAATCTGGCATAAAATCTCTTTGCTCTCCAGATCGTCTCTACAATTGGCCCAATAGTCTTCAATGTCATCTACATGGTGGATAGCTCGGCTCATTTGCAGGTAATCACGAGCATAATTAACTGGATCATATTGTGGCCTCAGAACATCATAGGTTTCCAATGAAAACCTCTTGGAGAATGCCTTTAGAACATTCTTCGCCTCAGACCGGGACACATAACTGTAAGCTCCGATAGTCATGGGGAAGTCGTAGCCTTTCTTCTTGGCATCAACACAAATCAAATTCACTTGAAGCGCTTGCCTCATCACCTCCACCAGCACGATCATATTCGTAGGATATCTGGGCAGCTTCAAAGGGAAGTCGTCAAAACCTGCAAGACGAAGGTATGAGAAATCTCTGAATTGAATAAAATAGCATCCGAATTGGCTAATAAAAGCCATGGCTTCTGGAGAGAATCTTCTTTCTGGACAGCCTTGTAGCTCTCTGCCCAATCTCATTGTAAACACATCATTAACCCGAAGATATTCAACATAACTGTTGTGTAATTGCAAAGAGGGGAAAAAATCGTAACTCTTAACATCATCGGGAAATTCCTCTAATCTAGGAAGCCCTGGCCAAATTTGGATTGTAGCCAAAATATATAAAAGGACTGAAGACATATAAAATTCATTCCTGGCGCTTATCTCTATCTAGGGCCTTTGAGAGGTTTTCACTTACCATAAGGGCCCAATCAATGAAATGATGTTGGGAACAGATTACCTAAACCAGGAAGAAGTGATGGTCAACAAAATTGAGTGCCTCACTCTCACCTCTGATCCTGTGGAGTAGCACCAGAATGTCTATGATCTTCGAATTCAAATTAGTGCCATATAGTGTCTTTGGCAGCTTCCCTTTGGCGCTCCTGGGCTCTTGAAACCATGCTTTCATTATCTCCTTCTTCCAAATTGGCTTTTTGGCGATATATTCAGTCACCGCCCGACTGTATATCATTTCTAAATACTCAGCTTGCTCTGGGATGCGAAGCGAGTTCTGGACCGATTATCTATCGATAGATAGCAACACCGTATCATTGGGCAAGAGGATTTGCTTGGTATCTGGGTTGTATCGAGCTATGCATTCCCGGATCAATTCCGGGGCTTGAAAAGCCACAGGAAAACCGGCGGCTTCAATTAATCCGCTCTCCTTCAGTTTCTCAGTGATGGGATGCATCTGGTCCACTTTTAGTCTGCTTTGAAAGTTCTACATATCAAATAACTTCAGAGACGTATTCGAGATCTTATGCCATTCAGAGGTAATGCCGTTCATTTCGTCAAATCCCACAAATTTGGAAGCCATACTTCAAATGATCTGATTCAGGAATGAAGAATATCTTTTCAAGAATGCAGGGGAAAAGAACAACCAGTATCAAAGGCTTCGAATTCAAACAATTTGTTAAACAAACATTATCTCCTGTTGGAAACCTGCAACTGATCTTATAAGTTTTGAATTCTTACCGTTTAACGACCGACTTTCTGCGCCACACGAATGAAAAGACCTCAACATTAATGAAACAGTCTGTTATGAAGTAAAATGACTTTATTTGAATTAATTACTTTCCTCTTACAGGCCGTTTAAGAAATGTCTTTTCACTTCAATAACCGCAACGGTAACTTTCCCGAGGTAGCAGAAAATTACTTTTCCACTTCTCCTTTGGGCGGAGAAATGCTTTTTGGAGTGTTCTCTGTTCAAAAATCTGCCAAAGGAGATATTTGGCCTGTTGGGGTGCCAAAATTACATGTGTTGATTTCATCGACCTTCTTTATTTCTTGGAATCTTTATGAGATAGATTCCTCCTCAAAATCCCTTCATTTTAATGGCTTGGCGGAAAATGTACTCCGTGGGTCGAAACCCGCTTGTTGGAGTAGTGGAGAAGCCATTTTTCGCTTTTCCGCCAGCAGACTTATCTCTTAGATTTCTTTCTATTTAATCATTCCTCTTGGCTTGTAGAGGTATAGTTCTGACACAGCAGTCCTTCTAAGCCTAAGAGATCCATTTTAGAACTACACTACCTGCTGAGACATCACTTAGTAGTCATCGGCGGAAAATGCACCCTGCTAATGCTTTTCTGCCGATGGAGAAGCCCGAACCCAATTTTCCACCAATGTTGCAAAATGAAGAGTTATGGCTAAATACTTCAGTTGCATGTAAAACTGATGTTAGAAATCTTCGAACCATGGCCTTTACCGGATTGGGAACTTAACCTACCCAATGAAAACATGATCTCAAATATAGATTCCCTCCGGCTCACAAAAGAGAAGCCAAATTTGGGAAATCCAATAAAGGTCTCCTAGCTTAAGGGGATAGCTAGACTTAGACTCAGGACTCACATGAAGCTTTCAGGACCAATACTACACATCGAACATCCACTTTTGTCTAAAGGTATGTGGACAAAAGGTGGGGCAATAGCTGGCTCTGTCTGGGGACTTGGACATTCTCATGTCCAAGCAAGGAACTCAAGTCTCTATTTTCACAAAGATCAATAAAAGGCGGCTCACAACAAAACTAAAGCAAGACACAAAAATGAAAGCAGAAAGGAAACTTAACTAGGAAAACAAGAACAGGAACTAAACGTAACTATAGTACAATACAAGGGTTCCTGTTTTCTATCAGACTTGATAGAGTTTCAAGTCCTGACCATTATACATCAGGGGTAGTGCCTCACCATTTGGATATGTCAATTTAAAAGAATTTCTCTCAAACGCCTGTTGGATCTTAAAAGGTCCCTTCCGTAAAGTTTCAAATTTTCTGTGCATGCCTTTGGGTGCCCTGCGCTTGTCCCATAATAACACCATGTCTCCCTCCATGAATTTCTGGGGTCTGCTCTTTTTTTCAAATAAGTTCTTCACATGCATTTGATGTCGTGTGATATGATCAACCATTTTCTCCCTTTCTTCTTCCAGTTTGCTCAGGTACATAATCCTCTTTCCTAAACCATCTTCATATATGCCATCCTCGACTGCTGTCCTTAGTTTTCAAGTAGCTAACTCTAATGGTAATGGGAGACTGGCTTCTACCTCGTAAACGAGTTCAAAAGGAGATACACCGATGACTCTTTTGGGAGTCACTCTATCCGCCCAGAGGGCTTCATAGATTTTCTTATGCCAGGTTCTCTGATTATCTGCCACGAGGTTTTTCATAATGTTTACCAAATTTTTATTGCTAGACTCAACTTGTCCGTTCCCTTGAGGGAAGTAATTAGACGAATGACTGATCATGATGCCATACTCAAAGCAAAACTCAATAATTTCTTGAGAGGAAAAGTATGCAACATTATCCATAACTAACTTGATAGGCACACCAAATCTTACCAGAATGTTTTCTTTGATAAACTCACATACTACTTCCGAAGTAGTTCTCTTGGTTGCTTTTGCCTCCACCCATTTCGTGAAGTAATCAGTCACAATGATTTTGTAGGTATGACATGCACTGGATGTGGGGTTTATAGGACCAATAAAATCAAGACCCCATTGCTGAAAAAGGACCTTCAATTATCACTGGTCTCAGAGGTAGTGTTTCCAATTGTGGCTTTCCAGTAAACATTTTGCATTTCTCACACCTTGCTACCAAATGGTACACATCTCTAAACATTCTTGGCCAGTAATAACATTGTCTCAAAATCTTGAATGCAGTGACTAATGTAGAGAAATGTCCCCCACAAGCTTCATCATGAAACACCTTTAACAACTTCTCCTGTTGTTGTCTGTCGACACACCGAAGGAAAGTTCCATCTATAGATCTTTTATACAATCTATCCTCCCATATTACATATTTAGAAGCTTTTAGTTTCATGTCCCTTCTTTGCTTCAAAATTAACCCTTCAGGACATTCACCATATGTTAGGAAATACACGATATTTTCAAACCAAGGGTCTTGCATACTTACTGCCAAAACTAAGTGTACAGCTTCTGGGTCTTCGTCTGTTTGATTTTCTGCCATTTCCTTGTACAGTGCATTTCCCCTCACTAGCTTGGTGGGTTTGATCTCTATGTCATATTCTTGGGTTTTAGCTACCCATGCTCCTCTGTTGTTACATCCTACATCCTGTTGAGTCAAGATGCTTTTCACTGCAATATCAGACACATACACAAGAGAGTGTGAGTGTAGAATGTAGAATCTGAAATTCTTTAAAGCTTTTACAGCTGTGAAAGTGTGTTTTTCAGTCTGAGAGTATCTCAGCTCATGATTTTTTAGAGGTGTGCTCATAAAAGCAATGGGAGCTTGAATTCCCTCTTCGTTCTCTTGCATGAGAATGGCTGATATAGTATGTTCAAAAGAGTAACAATAGATTATGAAATCTTTCTTATAATCTGGGTGACATAACACGGGAGCGTTGGCTATGGCGTTCTTTATGCTTTTGAAAGCTTGTTTACCAGGGTCATTCCACTTGAAACTCACATTTCCTTTCATCATGTCCACTATGCATTTGGTGATTTCATAAAAATCTGGAATGAATCTCCTAAGAAAGTTTACTTGGCCGAAAAATGATTTCACTCCAGTTTTGTTTACAGGTAAAGTGAATTGTTGGATTGCTCTTACCCTTTCTGAGTTGATCCTTATGCCTTCTTGGGAGACAATGTGACTCAACAATTTCCCCTCAATTACACAGAAAACCGACTTCTTAGGATTCAATGAAATCACGTCCTCCCGACATCTTTGCATTACTCTCCTTAATTCATTTATGTGATTTATTCTTTTCCTAGAAAATACAGTAAGATCGTCTAGATACATACCAATGATTTTGTTCTTCATATCATTGAAGGAAAGGTCAATGCCTCTCTGAAAGGTAGCCCCGACGTTGATTAACCCGAATGGCATCCTGTGGTACGCGAAGGTGCCCCATGGAGTAGTGAAAGCTGTTTTATGCTGGTCTACTTTCTCAACTTCAATCTGGTTATACCCTGAGAAGCCGTCTAACATGGACATCATTTTGGCTCCGACCACGATCTGCAAGAGATGATCCATGTTGGGGAGTGCGTAATTGTCCTTCAAGGAAGATTGATTAAGGTTTCTGAAGTCAACACAGATTCTTATTTCTCCGTTCTTCCTCACGGGCACTATATTTTCTACCCAGGTAGAATGGTGGATAGGGTATATGATCCTTGCTTTGAGAATTTTATAAACTTCCCTGAATATGGCATTAGCAACTTTGGGGTTGTAATTTCTTTGTTTTTTCTGAATGGAGTTGCCTCAGGTTTCAAAGGAATCTGGTGTTTGAATTTCCCGTTCATAAAACTTTTCAAATCTTCATAACTCCATGCGAAAACATCTTGGTATTCTAGGAAGAGTTTCCTGGCCTCTTCCCTCTCTTTTACATTGCAACATTTCCCAATGTTGATCATCTTGGGATCCTTCTCGGTTCCTATGTTCATTCCCCCATATTCACCAGTGGTAGGACCTCTCTCGTTTCTCTTCTTCTTAACAAAGGTGTCATGCTTGTTGAAGAGTTTTTCAAGTGTAACCAAGTGGGGAGGGATGATATTTCCTTGTAGCTGGATGATATCCAACTTATCTTTCTTTTTCTTGTCTTGACAGTCTCCTTTGGTTCTGTTGGGAATGTCTTTATGGAAGTCACCACCGCTCTCCAGAAAGAGAAGGAGGTTCTGGTCATCTTCGAACACTTGCCAGTCTTCTACATTGTCAACTATAGATGGTCGATACATGACCTCTACTTGGTATTTCTTATCTTTGAATTCTGGGTGAGGGAGAAGTAGAGAATTTGACACGGCCAAGGAGTCTGCCTTGGAGTTTAATTCTCTCAGCATAGATTCAATAAAGAATGCATTTGGTGCCTCTATTTCGTCCCATACTCTATTTCTGTAGTTTTTTTAATCTGTGATGTTTTACAAAATATTGATTCTTGACTTGACACACGATTAGCTCAGCATCACCATGAGCTCTCAAGATCTTCACACCCTTTTCCTTTGCAACAATAATCCCTAACATGAGTGCTTCATACTCTGCAGTATTGTTGGTGTTCCCGAACTCCAATTTATAAGCCATAGGCTCACATACTCCATCTGGTGATATCAAGACCACACCTGCACCAGATCCTAACGATGCGCAACTTCCATCAAATTCAAGAGTCCAAATCTATGGTGGTATTTCTTCGGCGGAAAACTGCTTTTCCTCTTCTCCAGGTTTCGTTTCCTCCTCTTGATCATCAGTATACAACATATAGTTAAAAAATCCCAATTCTTGATACATAATTTAGGCTTAAGGGTCATCAGATTTCAACACTGTAAACTTGGCTTTCTCCTCCGGGACCAATATAATATTTTTATTTCCCACTAGGATTAAAGCTTGAGACCAATCCAACTTTATCTCTCCCCCAAGGTCTCTGCAAAAACTCCTACTCAACAGTAAACCATAACTAGTGGGTATATCAGCGACAAGGATTGTTAACAACATTTTCTTCTCGGGGTGTGCTACCAGGGCCACTTGAGCATCTTTAATCTGGCCAACTAGGGGTACTTTCTTGGAATCCATAGAGTAACATCTACCATGGGCTTTAGTGAGGGTAAGTCCTAGAGATTTAACTACGGTTGATGGCATGACATTGTCTGAGGCTTCGGAATCTATTATGCAATTGCTTAACTTGAAACCATTGATATATAACGACACATAGAACAGGTCAGGCACTAGTAGAATTGGCCGCTATTTTCAACAAAAAATGGTCGAATTATCTACCCAGTTTGGTTGAAAGACCCACAAATTGCTTTGTCGGTATTTTTGTCATTGAACGATCGACACATCATTGTTAATGTCAAAATTTCTACGCAAACTTGGTCGAAATTATCATCTACAAACATCCATATTATTTGTCAAAACTTTGACAAACGTTTGTCGAAATGTTTCGACCAAATGTGGCCGAAATGTTTGGCCCATCCGACCAGGATGCCAAACCCACGACGCAAAATTTTGACACAGATTGGTCGAAATGTTTTGACCATGTATATCAAAATTTCGACCAATATTGAATTTAAAAAAAAAAAAAATTCTGAAACCAAATAGCCTCAATTTTGGTAGTCGGCTTCAATAGAGGATGGACCAATAATAAATTGCTTCTTGCTTTCTAACAAGCAATTTGTTATTGGTCCATCTTCTATTGAAGCCGAGTACCAAAACTGAGGCTATTTGGTTTCAGAATTTTCTCATTGAGTTTGGTATTCAATCTAAACAATCATCAATCATATTTTGAGACAATCAATGTGCTACTCAAATCTCATGTATCCCAATCCATCATCAAAGGACCAAGCATATTGACATCCAGATACACTACATTGGGGATCTCATTCATGGACAAGTCATCAGTCTACTATTGCCCAACATCCAAGCAAGTTGCCAATATTTTTACCAAAACCTTCACATAAAGAAAGTATTCTTATTTGTTAACTTTGTTGGGGGTGTGGGAGGCTTCATCTTGTGGGGGGCATACCTCTCTCTCCATTTGGAGGGAGAGGGGTCAAAGCTATTCTAATATTGTTTTATTAATAAATTTAAACAAACAACCATCCACAGGTCCAAAGTCAAGGCTATACCTAGCCCCAACCATTACCTCCAAGGAACTTTGGTAGGGATGTAACATAACATTATCACAACCATGTATGAAAAAAATTAATGCTAGACTTGAAAAGTAGAGAAAACTGTCTTTTTTTAGTTTACTCTTTGGAAGGCCTATGGAAAGTAAATACGGACAAGGGCCTTAAAGCAGGTTTTTGTGCCACCTAATTGGGAGGGTATCAAAGAGGAATCCCAAATAAATAAGAGATGGGATCACATGTTCAAACACTTAAAAATATCATTGAACGATCATCCACATCTTATTTTGTCAATAGAGCCATTTTACCCATGCTAAGATTCAATGTTTTCTTTCTTCAACATTGAGGAAGACAATCCCCCACTTTTCAAGCCCATTTTGCAAGTTTCTTGAATGCCATCATGACCGTGTTAGGAAGGAGACAAATTTTGTTACAATGTATGCATACAAATAAACTCTCCAAACAAAAGTTCAGTTTCCATGGTATCACACCACAATTCCTTCTTAAGATAAACCACATATACCCCAATGACATGTTGAGTCCAATCTATGTGTGTAATGATATATCAATTAATTTGTTTCACTGGTTTATTCACTAAATGTATTTGGCACACTATGACCTGGCCATTTACCTTCAAAATATAATATACTGATGAAAACGACAAAACCAAGTAGCATGTATGTACTCATCATGAACAAATTCATCAACGTTAACAAGAAAGTAAAAATTTCATGATTCTTTATTGAGCAGACCTCCAACCCAGCCATAACCACTTACTCTTTCATTGTCCAAGCTCTGTAACTACGATATGTTCTTTCTTAGCCTGGTCTGCAATGACAAGTCTCGTGGGGCTATTGCCTGCAAGAAACTCAGAGCATTTAGTAGAGAAGGGAATATACTAACACAGACACCTCAGATTGTAGGCATGAGTGAAACGAATTTGCATAACATTGCCGAAATACATAAAAACTTAAAATTCATATACTTTCCATATTGGAAAGTATTGTGCAAGTTGATTAGAGAAACACAAATTTGAAGAAAAGAGTTCATTGCTTCACAAGATTGAATCTTAATACAAACAAAGCTCTTTATAAATTATTACTAAATATAGTGTCTTGGATTTCTCTTTTCTTTTTAACTACTCTAACTAACGATGATGGGTGTGACAATGTTTAGTGAGTTCTAATAATGTTAAACGAGGTGATCTTGAAATGTTCAAGCTCGTGGCTTGATTATGATTAGTGAGTTCCTCTGTTCCAAACTGACTCTATGTGGCAGGTGGTCATTAAAGCTAATAGTAAGTTATAGAGAACTTAAATGTCATTGTCATACTCTATTTGTACAACAGTTCCAAGTGCTTCTCGTGAGATCAGGCTGCAACAAAGCCCATTCTAGGGATGAATGAACATGTAGTGAATCAAGATAATTATAAATGGCATCCATCAAAAGAAAAGAGGATGCAAGTGCCCTAGTAAATATGCATGCAAAATGTGGAAGCATAGACAAGGCATGTGAACTATGTAGTAAATTGCCTCAAAGACATGTCATCTTGACTTGAAATACCATCATTGCAGGATATGTTCAAAATATATCAACATTGTTCATACCACAGATATTGATATGATAGAGAAGCTTCCTTAAAAAAATGCAGATATAGAATGATATAGACTGTTTGGAGAGAGATACATATCACTTTGAAAAGTCAACAAAATATGTGAAGGTAGTGAACAATGCTCAAGAAATAGTGTATAATGATGGTGATCTTTATTTACCCGAGGCTCCTTTCAATGCCAACAACAAAAGACCTAAAAATGAAGATGTTTGTTAAAGGGAAAAAGGATATGATATAAAAAAAATCCACCATCCTTAAATAGTGGTGACTAATGATAAACGAGCATCAAACCATCATAAGAGTACAGTAAACAAACAAAGACACTAAGATCATGTAGAACTTGAAAAGACTGTGAGATTAAGCAGTAATATAAAAAAGTGCCAGTAAAGATGTAATAACAACATCAAATGTGGATGCATACAACAGTGAAAGACTACTATGAAGGGAGAAAATTGATGGCACTAGACTCCAAGTGAAGTCCCAGTAAAAATATTCATTATGGGGATAAAATAGCTTTAAAGTAAGAAATGACATGGAGATCACAAAGATGTGATGCATAGTAACAATCAACTCCAATGCACAAGAAGTGAATGAAGTAAAGAAGCCAGAGATCTTGGAAAAATAAGTCAATGAGTGGTAGGAAATAGATATAAATAGTTTGAGGATGATGAGGCTGTCAAGAGATAGATGTTTCCATGTGGAGAAAATATGGATGTTTAATGCAAGAATAACATGAATTGTCCCGTCATTTTTTACTTTGTTTCAAAGTTTCTCTCACTGTTTCAAATGACACCTACCATCATAGAGAGACCAGTCATCATATTGTAGTCATTAATTACATAGTAAACTAGACAACGTCACCATTTTGAGTAGCAAGATAGGCAATCATGGCAATGAAGGTCATTGTATTTTCATGGTGAAGAGGGTGGTCACAAACTCAGTGAGCAGTGAAAAAACCATTTAGCTTTCAAGATGTCAATAGTGTCACATGGTAGATCAAAACGTTTCCTATGTATAAAGATGGTGCAAAGATGTGGGAAGTGTTCATTGATGATTTAGATCTTTCCATGCACCTTATCTTTACAGGAACAAGAAACAATTATCTTCCCCTTTTGCCTGCACTTACCAGATGCTGAACTAGGTCAAAGTTTCATGAGAATTGTTATGGAAAGCTACCAAGTCCTCTAACATCAGGTGCATGGAATCCAACAGGACCAAATTCACTATTACGAGTTTTGTGTTATCGTAATGATGATAAGGCTACCAAACTCTTGAAAAAAACTTACAATCTACCTAAGATACTTTAGTACTTTCTTCTAAAATTTGAAATCCATTATGGAGTCTACATTGTAGCATGAATACGGTCCTTTTTTGGTATGATGATTTAAATCGTGTAGAGTACTTTATATTTTTTAAATTTTAACTCATTGTGATGGTTTATAGTCCCCGTACTCACAATCACCCTTCTCAAATTGCAATTCGTCAACACAGAGGCCTTCGCATAACCGATCTCTCTCACAGCTTGCATTTTTGTCACTGGATCAGAATTCTTCAATGTCTTCTGTTCCTGAAGATCACCTTTTTGATCGGTTGCCTCCTATAAGCCCTGCTTCAATGCATTTGTCAAAGAGGCACAATGGCATGTTTGTGGGAGCTACTATTGCTTCATCGGACATGTCTGGTGGCAGTTCTTTGGATGTCTCAATGGACAATCAGAATCCATTGGGAGCATTTAACAGGTTGGTGATTTCTATTTCCACTTCTGCCGCTGCTCATTGTCCTCTACCTCCATCATCTTTTGGTAGCAGTGGCTCTGGTCTTCCTGCAAGGCAAGGGCATCGACGAGTGGATAGTGAAGCTCCTTATCAGTTTTCTCAACAATTGCAGTCTTCATTTTGTCGAATCAATGACTGTCTTACCTCTGGTACTTTGAAGGATGGTGTAGGAAGGGAATAGATTAGGGATCAACCCTTTGAGGTCCAAGTTGAAAGAGACAAAGAAGGTAATGGGCATCAGTCTTTTGGTAGCACCAGTCACAATCAGAATTCTCATAATACATCTTCAGAATGCATCTTTACTAAAATACATACAAAGCTCTCCAAAGCGAGAAACAAAAACAAAAAAGAATAACTTCTAAGACTAAAAGTTCTGACCTTGAAACTTGCAACAGTTGCAGGTTTTGGCATGTCAATGAAAACCTCTAGGATTGTAAATGAATTAATGTTCAACTTCATAAATATTATTATTGATTTTATAAATAGACTTGATGATGAAAATATTGATTCAAAAGTTATATCTCCTTTGTCAATGGAGATTGAAATATAAAATAGCAGAACAAAACCAAATCTACCAAAAATACACGATTCACCAGCTAAGAGTGATATTTAGTTGCATTACATAAACTTCTATTCTTGGGATCCATTTATTAATATGCTATAAAGATATAATAACAATATGTAGATAATAGCTATCAGAATCTGACTTAGACAAGGTATACATACACAAGCTCACACTCTTTGAGACAGATGCCCTTTAAGCAACTTTCTGACATATTTGATTTGTAGATGTACTCTCAAATATCTTGTCAGCATTGCCAACTTCAAATCCATCCCGCCTATGGCACTCCAAGATCTGTAAAGTAAAACAAGAGTTAGAACCAATAGATTTTGATCTGATTGACTTATTTCTAACACCCCACCTATAAATAACATCAAG
>MU223216.1:321837-336594 GCA_018584345.1 Thuja plicata
CAAAGAAAAGGGAGTGTGGTCAGGATTTTGGAGTATGAATCAAATAAAAGTGTTCGGGTTCTACATTTTCATGTTCTTTTTCTGCAATAGTCAACTTTGAATATGAATATAGTTGGATTAATGGATTCATTTTGAAAATTTTCTATTTGGACATGTTAATATTATGAATCTAGAGTAATTTGGGCTTTGAAGGAGTTCATTTGATTGAGTATAGCAAAAGTTATCTTCATTGGATTAAAATTGGTTCAAACCCTCGGTAGGGAGAGAAGTGAACACGCAAAATGTGACTCCTTTCATTTTACACGCATGAATAACCTCCTCTCTTAGATAGGGATGAAGGATATGGTGTACACTAACTGTCATATGACGTTTCAGGGTCTCATGCAATGTTTGGCATGTGACTAGAAGCCATTAATTGTTAGAGTAATTATCTATTTACACTTATTAATTAGATCACTTTGATTTAACTAATTAAGTTGTTTATTACTCTAGTTTACTTAAGCTATCTCTTAGGTGCATTATAATTAATATTTATATTAGTTATTAATGTGCAACCTAGCTTCTCCTATTTTAGGGTTTTGTTCACCTTTATAGGTTGAACTTTGTAGTTTCTTTTTCATTAATTCAAATTATAATTTCGCTCTCACTTTCTGAGCAACTTCTGAGTTCTTCTCTTTCCCTCTTTCTGCTTCTCTTCTGTAACAGGTTCTTGCATGCAGGTGTTCTTCAGGTTCTGTGGATTTGTCTCTCAAATCCTACATGGTATCAGAGCCACACTGCTGCTGCATGGTCTGGTATTTTTGAAGTGGAAAAGTTTCTGCTCTCCAGAGGGTTTTGGGCTTGCCCTTTAGATTTGTTATTCTCTGTAGGATGCCACCATTGCGCTCAGAAGGCCCGGGAGATCAATTTTTCATATAAAGTTGGCCATATTTATCCACCGTAGCTTCTGGGAAATTTTTTTTGCTCCTTAGGTCATACGACATGCTTCCCGAGAAAAAAAATTCAAAAAATTTAAAAAGACCCTTTTAGGGCACCTTTGGGGCACAGCCGGTTGCAGCACCACCGTGCCACCCCAGTGCCACCCCATCTCAGCCCACGCCCGGCCCCCGTCGGCAGCGCCACTCGCAGGCCACTCGGGCGCCACCCCACCGACACGCCACCCAGGAGCCGCCGAAGCACCACCCAGGCGTCGCCACCGCTAGGAGCACCGCTCCTGCACCACCGCCGGCCACCTCCCTAGTGATGTCATCATTTTGGGGAGTGACATCACTTTTCTGGTGACCGAAATTTTTTCCGGCGAACAGGCTGCGACGGTCGTTTGATCGTGAATTTTTTTCCCATCTCTGGTTTTTTCTAGAGAGCTATTTTTTGGAGGCATAGTTGGTTTTTTGGCCGTAACTTGTGCATTCAGTGTCCATTTTTTAAAAATGAAATATCGTCTAAAATGTGTTTCCGAGCCAGACATAATGGTGCTAGTATTGATTGCTGATTCGGCCATTTGATCCCTCATTTTTGGGTCAAAGTAGCGGCTTCCTTTTCCTCCATCTCTGCATCTGGTTATAGGTTTTCTTCTCATTTTTTGTGCTTTATATTGTTGTCTTTTGCTGTAAGGGAGGATAAGATTTTACATTGTGGGGGGTGCATTTGATTTCTGTACTTTAATTCAGAAATGACGCTTCTACTTCTGTCTACTTCTTCTCTCAATGTCGGACCCCTCTGTGGCCTGGCTGACACCTCACAATTATCACACCTGGAAAGCACGCATGACCAGGCTACTCATGTCACGTGGCTTATGGTCATGTCTGGATGAGAACTAACCTATTCTGTAGCATCCGTTTGAGGTCCTTCAACACAGAAACAAAATGGATGAAGCCATGGGTTTTATTGCACTACACATTTCAGACAACCTCCTGTTTCATCTGGATGGTTCGACCACTCCTCGTGCATATTGGGGAAAGTTTGTAGATCTGTTTGGCACAGTGAATGCATTTAGGGCACTTTAGCTTGATGCAAAGTTGACATCCTTGTCTCTTGATAGTTTCTCCACTATTGAGGACTTCTTGATGAAGTTCAATGCTCTCCGATCACTTTTACAGGGATGTGGGAAGACCAAATCAGATGATGAGTGTATCTTTCTGATACTCTCAAAGCTCGTGGAGAGTTCCAGATTTTCTCCTCCACTTTCTACTCCACTATGGATGCCTTGGGTCCTAGGCACACTATGCCTTCATTTGCATCCTTCTGTGATCGCTTGACTTGAGAGTAGTCAAAGATTCAACAGTTGCATGATGCTTCAGGTTCTATGAGCCATGCCTTGGTTTCTCACCCATCTCCACGGAAACAAGAGCAGAGACATGTATCATCATCCACAAAATCTTGGAAGGATTATCCTTCCCAACATTCCTCTGGCCCACCTCCTTCACCTAAGTGGAAATGAAATATAGACAAACTCAAGTGTACTTATTGTAATAAGTTAAATCATGATGAGTCTCAGTGCTTTCAGAAGGAGGTAGATGGATATGCCCAATAGATTGCTGATTTGACAGCTCTTCTTCATAAGAGAAACATTGATATTCCTTCTTCCTCTTCTCACTGGTCTTCTTCATCATCATCTCAGGCACATGGGTCAGACAACAGAAAGGGTCATGCCTTATGTGCATCTGCTATAGCTCCCTCTTCTCAGTGGTTGCTGGATTTCAATGCTTCCCATCATATGGCATCTTCTCAGAGTTCCTTCTCAGCTTTTGCGACCTCTCCTACCCCACACATCTTGATGGGGAATGATTCTTTTATTCCCGTGTGTGGTCAGGGTTATATTGACATCGATGGTGGTGCATTCCATGATGTACTATGTGTTCCATCCTTGTCCTCAAACCTTCTCTCCATTTATCAGATTACTCACAGTAGGACAGAGAAGACAGTTGAGTTCACTGCAGATTTTGTACACATTAGAGATAGTGCGACTAGAAACATTGTTTGCTATAGGGACAGTTGATCATGCCACCCACCTATACTCCTTCTCCCATTTTGGTCCACCATCTCCTGTGTCGAAGAATATCTCTCCTACTTCACAAGTACCTAGTGAGAAGAATTCGGGTCACCTGAACTTCTGTGTTGCTCTTGAGATCAGTGTTGTGGCTTCTCCACCTCCTCCTCCTATTGCGCCTACCTTTGTTCAACATGATTCTTCTTCAGTAGTCCCTTTTATGGTCACTCCTTCCATCAAGCCTTCCCCTCCAGTTGTTGAGGGCACATCTGAGGACATTCATCTCCTCCCAGCTGACAGATCCAGCTCATATACTGGTCCACCTTCATTGGGGATTCCATTCCAGGAGTCTCATTCATTCTCCTTTGAGCACCAGCTCGGCCTTCTGATTTCACCTCTCATTTAGGGGTTTCCTTGTTACTCTATACCTTTGTTTCTTCCACATTGGAGTTCCATTGGTTCGATCATTCATACAGGGGTTCCATCATTTTGGGGGGGCTTTGGTGTCTCATCCCTCTCTCATGGGGGGTTTTATTGTACTTATGGTTTTGAGAGAGTCTCTTGATCCATTCTCTTTTTGCATTTTCTTCTATCTCTTCTTGGATTAGGGTTTTTCCCATGTGGTTTTCTCTATTTCTCTGCTTTACAGAGATTTGGTTGTGCTTGGGTACCTGATAAGGCCTTGCTGCTGGGACCCTCTTTTCCTGCTTTCATAGTTGTGCTAGGTTAGCTTACCTCCTGAGATTTTCTTAATGGGGGGTGTTAGAGTAATTATCTATTTACACTTATTAATTAGATCACTTTTATTTATTTAATTAAGTTGTTTATTACTCTATTTTAATTAAGCTATCTCTTAGGTGCATTATAATTAATATTTATATTAATTATTAATGTGCAACCTAGCTTTTCCTATTTTAGGGTTTCGTTCACCTTTATAGGTTGAACTTTGTAGTTTCTTTTTCCTTAATTCAGATTATAACTTCGCTCTCACTTTCTGAGCGACTTCTGAGTTCTTCTCTTTCCCTCTTTCTGCTTCTCTTATGTAACAAGTTCTTGAATGTAGGTGTTCTTCAGGTTCTGTGGATTTGTCTCTCAAATCCTACATTAATGTGACTGAACTACCACTGGAATAAGGATTTGGACTATTACAGTCAGCAAATAGGGGCTTTGTCCATAAATTGATAAATGTTAGGGTCAAGCTTAAAACCTCACCAATCACATTAGAATCTCAAACTTTCAAAAAAATATCGGTAAGCTTCGATTTTCATTCTTAATCATGTATCAGAACTCATTTTGTAAGATAGTCATAATATTACTACGCAAGAATCAAATACAGGGATTCTAAAACTCAAATGTATTTCATTTCCATACTAAGATCACTCAAATCAAACTCTACATTCATGGAAATGATTATATTCACCTGCCCTAACCTACAGGTTTCGTTGGATTCTCGGAAATGCCCTCCTCCCGCCTGTGAGTGAACTGAAAAATGAGTTTCACTTTTCACTCTTTTTTTTTGTTTATATCCCGTATTCGTCAAACTTTTGAAAAACTCAGTATCGTCAAAATTTCGACGAAATCAGGGTCATAAACAAAAAAATAATAATCTAACAAGCCAAAAAAGGCCTTGGTTGAAATTAAAGGTAGAAAATAGAAGGTTCCCCTTGCTTATTTGGTTCTGCAAATATAGACTCATTTTCTATGGTAGTCATGACATTTTGATTTAACTCCGGGTTCCCTTCTTTACAGTAATCTACTAGCTTTTGCAGTTCTATGGGATTAGACTTAAGATAATCTATAGGGGAAATTTGAATTCTAGAATCTCTACAGAATTGAATAATATCAAAAGAGATTTTCTCCTTACCTGGTTGCAAAATTCTTACTCCATGATTGGTCTCCATAGAATAGGAGGTAGATGCCTCATTATTTTTAAGTGGAGGCGTTGAAGCAGGGCTTTTATCTTTCTGACTTCGGGTCAAAACTGTATAAGAGGTCCCGTCTATGGTAGCGTAACATGTTGCTTCTTTCTCTGAATCTGATTCATACTCTAAATATAATTTTTTAGAGTCGCCATGCGAGTATGAATCTGGTTCAGCTCCAAACACTCCATCATTCCACTCGTTAGTCTGGTGGATCTGCCAAGCACGAACCACATCAGGGCAGATTTCCCCATCATGGTCTATAGTTAGGTGGAAGGCACACATGTTTCCTCTTTTGTGAGGAGCTTCTATAGCTAGTCTCTGTGGTGGAGCAATTAACTGTAGTGCCTTTCCATCAGTATTCATTCCCTCATTGTTTCTCCTAGGTTGCTCCTGAAAGTTTCGTTGGTAGGGATTATTAAATCTGGGAAGTTTCCTCTTGAAGGCAATGAATTCATTGGACAATTTTTGAATCATCTCATCTAATGATGTAGTATTACTACTACTGGCTCTAGATTATATTTCTCTTTTCCATTTCCTAGATGAGATCATATGGTCTTCAAGTTCTACAATAGTTCTTTGTGCGATATCCAAATCTGCAGGGTTCACTCTCCTTAAATAATAATTGATTTCCGACGACATAACACTTATGAAGAATGTTTTCAAATTTCCTGCCGTAGGCCTGTCGGCTGCTGGGATACGATTTACAAGCTTATTGAATTTAGCTATAAAATCTCTCATACTGATAGAAGGTTCTTTCTTGATAGAAGTCAATTGTATCAATAAGGCATGCTCGTCTTCAGTAGTTTTAAATATTCTTTCAAAGTTAGCTCTCATGGAGGCCCAATCTGTGATAGTAGAATTAGGTAAGTGGTGGAACCAATCGACAACACCTTCAACAAGGGTCTCAACAAATAATCTGATGGCCACATCCTCTTTTCAAACTACTAGTATATTAACTGAAGAAAATAAGGCAACAATGTTCTCGTCTCTAGATACTTTCCCGTCTCCAGAAAATTTAGGAAAGCTCTTTCTAGAACCTGAAGGAAGGGGATTGTATGTTTCTAATTGCAGAGGTCCAACTGCAGTAGCCCAAGGAATTGCCATTGCTACTTGGGGTAGATAGGGTGTTAGGTTGATAACAGGATGGGCAACTACTCTGTGTAAAGTTAACACTTGGCAAGTGGTGGACAACTGAGTAGTTTGCTTAGGAGGTGAAGAAGGTCTACTCTGGCTCCTTGCGGTTTGTTTTCCTCGGCAAGGTACTTCTAAAAGAGCAAAGTTGATATTTGTGAGTCTCTCAAAGACTGGGTCTGTGCTACCTTCTTTCCTTGTACTCCTGAGAAACCTTTTAAGCTCCAAGTTTTCAACTAATTCTATGGCCTAGCTTCACACCCTGCTCAGCGTTGTGCCCTTCTTAGATTTTTCCTTTGGATTGCTCCTTCAAGTGCTTCTTCTCTAGCTTCTTCTTGCTCTATAACTTGACTGACATTTCTATAATGTTCGGTGCTTCTTCTGTATCTCCAGACAAAATAATTTAGCAAGGAAATAAGATCTTCTTGATCGTCTTGGAATCTGAGATTTGGTTGGAGCATGGGAATTATGTTTTCATGGGGAAGCACCATCTTTCTCCATGATATGCTTCTGTTATAATGACTATTCATCTCCCCAGTAGAGTCGCCAAAAATCTGTTGGTAAACAAATTGTTCTTCTTTGTTATAATTCTAAAATGCCCAAATATGAAGGAGCAACCGAATACAAGAGTTGGGAAATTGTAACCATAAACAAATTTCCCTCTGAATTTCAATGTACAACTCCCTTATATGAATTCTTTTTAGTGAATTTTGATCTTTCCTAATCTAACAGGGATATTTTCTTGACCCGAGAATAGAAGAGGTAAACCAAGATAAACCCAGATGAGAAATAGCTTAGGTGGGGTGGATTCAACTTTAAATCTAGCCAACTCTGAGATTTCATCAATCAGATTAACTCCCAAAACTGGTAATGCATGAACTTCTATTGAAAATGCAAATGCAAGACTAAAGATCAATGATTAAATACTGATGAATCAATCTATATCACAGAAACGTTTCCCAACTCAGGATAACAATAGATCTTCCCCTAAATTAACAAATCATAACACATAAATATGGTTCAAATCTAGATTGCAAATCTGACTTCAAAGAAACATTCAAATTCAATAGAAATACAAATGAAATGCAATGGAACAGTTAAAGAAATGGTATTCAGACACACACAATTGACTCAGGAAAATGCTATGTTTCACACCAAAATTTAGTCGACCTTTGTATTGATTTTGGAAATAATACATATAGAATCCCAGATTGGGCCGTTACAAAAAGGGGGTAACCAAAATGGTTCAACTTCCACAACCAAAAGTGATAACCAAAGGTTTATCCATTACAACATCAATAAAAATTTGGTACAAAGAGAGAATCTATTCAAGCTTCAATTTCATTCCATTTGCCTAATTTAGCCCTATAGGCAGTGACAGTTGTGATAACTCTGATGAGCTCCTCATGTCTATTGACGTGGACATTGGTATATCAGATGAGCTACCTGGAGTGCTCCTTAGCCAGGCTCTTAATTGCATCTGTCTGATCCTTCAATTCTTCCATGGCTTTATAAATACATCCACTCAACTACTGGAGTTCTGGCACTTTGTCCAAATGGGTGGAAAATTTCTCTGACAACTTGTGCACATAATCAAAAAATGATTTCTTCATATTGGCCAATCCTATCATTTCTTTGCCTTTCCCACTCGCCTATGATTCTATGTGCAAACCTTGAATAATCTTAAAGTCTTTGTTCTGTTCTTCTTTGACCTTAACATCTACTTGCTGCAACCTCGCCTCGGCCTGGATGATCATCTCAATTTTGAATTCTAGGATTCGAAGCCACTTGATTAGAGGTTCATCTCCCTTTTGTAGAATCTTGGCTTTCAACGCCTCTTTGGTCTTCATCTTTACTGCTACATGGAGCGTCACTATGCACTCTTGACACTTCACTCTCTTAGATGCAAGAGTCTGCAGATTCTTCTCAATGTTGTTCCTTTCCGTCTCCAATCTTAAGAGAGCATTACCCAACTGCTCGACAGCTGCCAATCCCTCAGATTTGATCCTCTCAACCCATCATCCCTTGCCAATCTGTGTGAAGTGCCTATCCTCCTACAACTTGGCTATTATGGCTTGATTCTCCACGATGTTGGGATCAAATGTGGTCTGAGTACTGGGGATACTAGCAACTGGAGTAACCAATCGCCAGATGAAATTAGTCATCTTACTGAATTTGGCCTTAAGTTGTACCTTTGCCATTTTAAGTTCTTCCAGCTCTTCTTCAAGTACTACATTAGTGGATTTCTACCAATCCACTTTGGTATCATGTCGGGCTAAGCCCATATCAAATGAGTGCAAACTAAAATACGAAGGGGTTAAATCTTTAAAATGACCCTCCTTCATGGGCTTTTCTACCTCCATAGTGAAATTCCTAGTCTCTGGGTCTCTGCCCAATGTGGACAGTGTCTTCACTTTCTTAGTCTTTACTGCAGCGACACTAGGTTGCATGGCTCAAGCTAGAGTATCTTTGCTGGGAGCCCCTTCTTCCACTCTCTTTCTTTTATTCTCTAGAGTGTTCTCTATCCATGATTCAGTGCGGGTGACCTTAGTGGCAGAGACCAACTCCTCTATAAACAATTTCCTAATGACTTGAGGACTAGACTTTGGCCTTGAAGCAAATGGATTTACCGAGGTAGGAGAAGAGGACACCAATTTGGCTACTAAAGCAACCTTCTACCTTTTCCTGGCCTCTTCTTCTGATTCTGTGGTTGAAGGAGTATCTTCACCCACTTCTACTATGACAGGGGACCCTCACCTTGGAGAGTCATGGGTTGAAGTGCCAACCGATACATCTACATTGATTGCTTTAGCAGGCTGCTTTGGTTCTGCATCTTTGGTAGGTTCCTCTGTTGTTCCAATATTTTGAAGTAGACCTTCTCCACAAGTCTTCTTTGGTTGAACTTCTTTTTCAGGAGGTTCATCACCTCCCCCAGCTGGTTGAGACAAAATATTGGTCATAGTTAGGAGTATCACCGAAGAAGTTGTTGCAATGTTGGAAGTATCCTTTGCCAGGGTCCTTTGAGTAGGAGGCTTCCTTTTTGACCTCTTCCTTCTTCCTTCCATCCATTCAACCCACTACTCTGTCCTCTTATAAATACCACTCATTAGAGTATGCAAGTCACCGACAACTTGATCTAGCATGGGCTCAAAACTGATGGAGAGGGCTTTGATCTTCTCGAGATATGTATTATCATACATGTGCTGGCTGTCATCTACTAGCCCCTCAACTGCAAGATTGACCTTGAACTTTTTGATTTTTTCAATGGTTAATCTGGCATAAAATCTATATCTTCTCTCCAGATCATCTCTACAATTAGCCTAGTAGTCTGCAATGTCATCTCCATGGTGGATAGCTCGGCTCATTTGTAGGTAATCATGAGCATAATTAACTGGATCATATTGTGGCCTTAGAACATCATAGGTTTCCAATGAAAACCTCTTGGAGAATGCCTGTAGAACATTCTCCGCCTCAAACTAGGATGCACAACTGTAAGATTCGATAGTCATGGGGAAGTCATAGCCTTTCTTCCTGGCATCATCACAAATCAAGTTCACTTGAAGCACTTACCTCATCACCTCCACCAGCATGATCATATCCGTAGGATATCTGGGCAGCTTCAAAGGGAAGTCATCAAAACCTGCAAGACGAAGGTATGAGAAATCTATGAATTGAATAAAATAGCATCCGAATTGGCTGATAAAAGCCATGGCTTTGGGAGAGTATCTCCTTTCTGGACAGCCTTGTAGATCCCTGCATAATCTCATTGTAAACGCATCATTAACCCAAAGATATTCAACATAACTGTTGTGTAATTGCAAAGAGGGGAAAAAATTGTAACTCTTAACACCATCGGGAAATTCCTCTAATCTAGGAAGCCCTGGCCAAATTTGGATTGTAGCCAGAATATATAAAAGGAATGAAGACATATAAAATTCATTCTGGCGCTTAGCTCTATCTAGGGCCTCCGAGAGGTTCTCACTTACCATAAGGGTCCAAAAAATGAAATGATGTTGGGAACAGATTACCTGAACCAGGAAGAAGTGATGTTCAACAAAATTGAGTGCCTCACTCTCACCTCTGATCTTGTGGAGTAGCACCAGAATGTCTATGATCTCCGGCTTCAGCTTAGTGCCATATAGTGTCTTTGGCAGCTTCCCTTTGGTGCTCCTGGGCTCTTGAAACCATGCTTTCATTATCTCCTTCTTCCAAATTGACTTTTTGGCGATATATTTAGTCACCGCCCGACTGTATGTCATTTTTGAATACTCAACTTGCTCTGGGATGCGAAGAAAGTTCTAGACCAATTCTCTGTCAATAAATAGCAACACCATATCATTGGGCAAGAGGATTTGCTTGGTATCTGGGTTGTATCGAGCTATGCATTCCCGGATCAATTCTGGGGCTTGAACAACTACGATAAAACCAGCGGCTTTAATTAATCTGCTCTCCTTCAGTTTCTTAGTGATGGGATGCATCTGGTTCAGTTTTAGTCTGCTCTAAAAGTTATACATATCAAAGAACTTCAGAGACGTATCTGAGATCTTATGCCATTAAGAGGTAATGCCATTCATTCTCTCAAATCCCACAAATCTAGAAGCCATACTTCAAATGATCTGATTCGGGCATGAAGAATATATTTTCAAGAATGCAGGGGAAAAGAACAACCAGTATCAAAGGCTTCAAATTCAAAAAATTTGTTAAACAAACGGTAGCTCCTGTTGGCAACCTCCAACTGATCTTATAAATTTTGAATTCTTACCGTTTAATGACTGACTTTTCGCGTCACACGAATGAAAAGACCTCAACATTATTGAAACAGTCTGTTATGAAGTAAAATGACTTTATTTGAATTAATTAATTTGATCTTATGGGTCGTTTAAGAAATGTATTTTCAGTTCAGTAACCACAATGATATATTTCCTGAGGTAGCAGAAAATTACTTTTCCACTTCTGCTTTGGGCGGAGAAATGCTTTTTGGAGTGCTCTCTGTTTGAAAATCTGCCAAAGGAGATATTTGGCCTGTTGGGGTGCCAAAATGACATGTGCTGATTTCATCGGCCTTCTATATATCTTGGATTCTTTATGACATAGATTCCTCTTCAAAATCCCTTCATTTTAATGGCTTGGCAAAAAACGTACTCCGTGGGTCGAAACCTGCCTGTTGGAGTAGTGGAAAAGCCATTTTCCACTTTTTCGCCAGCAGACTTATCTCTTAGATTTCTTTCTATTTAATCATTTGTCTTGGATTGTAGAGGTGTAGTTCTGACACAACAGTCCTTCTAAGCCTAAGGGATCCATTTTAGAACTGCACTACCTGTTGAGACATCACTTAGTAGTCATCGGCGGAAAATGCACCCTGCTGATGCTTTTCCGCTGGTGGAGAAGCCCGAACCCAATTTTCTGCCATTGCTGCAAAATGAAGGGTTATAGCTAAATACTTCAGTTGCATGTAAAGCTGATGTTAAAAATCTTTGAACCATGGCCTTTACCAGATTGGGAACTTAACCTACCCAATGAAAACATGATCTCAAATATAGATTCCCTCCGACTCACAAAAGAGAAGTCAAATTTGGGAAATCTGATAAAGGTCTCCTAGCTTAAGGGGATAGCTAGACTTAGACTCGGGACTCACATGAAGCTTTCAGGACCACTACTACACATCGAACATCCAATTTTGTCTAAATGTATGTGGACAAAAGGTGGGGCAACATCTTGTATCTGAGCCAGCATGGCAAGGACATCTTTCTTTGAGTTCCTGTTCTTTCTGATTTCATTGCTCATTTTTTTCAATATTTTTTCAAATTTTTTGAGATTATCCAGGTTCTCTCTCCATTCATGTCCATTCCTTAATTCAAATACAAAGAAGGTGGCATGCCTGGTCTAAAGAAAACACCGCAGCTTCTCCTTGTCCATGATCATAGTAGTATGTACCTGCGAAGAAATTTTAAAATAAGTGAGTTTTTTAGAAAACTCAGTAAGGACCCTGGGAGCATATTGAAAGCTTTCTTCATTCCTGCATTTCCAAATCTGCCATAAGATGTTCTAAAAAATGTTAGAATCTTTCTTAAGTCTCATAATATGTCCAGTAACAATTTCAAGAATAGATATGCAAGTTGGATAAGTGATCCCAAAAAGATTCCAAACACTTCTAGCAAAAGAGAAATCAAAGAATATATGCCTGCTAGTTTCAGGAAGGTTACAAAGCTTACAATAGTTACTTTCATAGTTATCTTTTCTAATAGGAAGTCTATCCAATAAAAAAATCCATCTAAAACATTTAACTTTGGGTTCCACACAACCTTTCCATAAAACATCAAAGTACTTCCTCCAAGAGCAGACATCCAGGGAGGAATACCAAACATTATTAACATGGTCGATGATGGCATCATCATATCCAAGAATCTTATAGGTATTCTTAGCTTTAATCTTGGATAGGATAATCCCATCCGGCCATTTGTATTTCAAATATCTATGGGAGTCAACATGACAGATGGAAGGAAGATTTTTAGTAGCTTTGAGAATCATGTTATAAGTCTTCTTTTGAGAAACTAGAATATCAAATGTGTTTCTAATGTCCTCCCAACTGAGCAGTCGGTCATGCTTAAAGATGTCAATAAGCTGAGAAATTCCTTTACTGGCCTAATGCCTAGCAAAGCAGCCTTGGGATAGGGCAAGGGTCTTTCCAGAAAGATGAAGGTTCCACCAAATGGACCTTTCACCATATATTTGCGCATCATCATGGAAGTCCTTGTTAAAAATAAATTTCCTAACTTGATTCTAAGCCTTCCAGATTGATTTGAAGACCTCAGAACCTTGAACATTTATAGGGAATTTGCCCATGACCAAGTCAATAAATGGAAGGTTCTTCCAAGACTTGGAATTTTTTGGGAAGCCTCGCTCAATATTATTCCTAATAAGGATCTTCCATGGAGCATTGCCATCCATGGAGTGAAATATCCATTTGGCAGCAAGAGAAATTCCTTGAAGCCTAAGATCTTTCAGCCCCAGCCCCCCAATAAGTTTATCACTGCGGCACCAATTCCATTTGACAACTGATGTGGACAGAAGTCTTGTTGCTGCTACAGAACTAGCTTGGCTCTGTTCTTAGATCTTTCTCCTAGATCTCTTAGGGTGTTCACAACCCTAAGCTGAGGTAAGTCACTCTCAACTTTATCTCCTCTTCAAGACTCAGTCCCCATCGAAGTGCTTTTCATATTATTCTTGCTGAACCTACACAAATAGATTCATTCTTCTCACTTATTCAGTGTTTCCTGAACATTGCTTTCATTTCCTTCCCTAGCCGGACTATTAACAAGCTCGCCTAGGGAAAGATCTCCAGACTCTTTATTGTTGCTTCTCCTACAGAAAACATAAATGAAACTATGTACAAGGGCTCCTCTCGAGTTCCATCCCAACACATGACTCTCACCATGGATTCAAGAATCTTGAGGGGCCATTACTGGTCACAACCCAGAACGGTGAAGAACTAAGAACTTACAAAATAGAAAGTAAAGTAACTAATATACTTGCATGCAAAATGAAAAAAGAAGGTTGATATCCACTAAACACACTATCTGCAACTTCTCATTACTGGAAACAAAACAAAAAAAAAGTACAATAATATGCAACTCTGTGATTTCCTGTAGCTTCTCTTTTCTTCAATCTCTACTTTCTCTTCTAGATCTCTAAAATGAAGGCTTGGGATGTTATTAATAACCATCCTCTCATTTAAATGACCCTAACTGCCCACATATTCGCAAGCATCTCTTTAGGAGTCGTTACAACTGACCATACTGTCCATAAAAGACAAGATTTGCTTCTGGTAGGCTGTTACGACTGACTTTACTGTCCAACAGTAATGAAAAATCGACCACCAGTCTAAATCAATGCCAGTGATAACCGACGGTGTTAGCAGACAGTGTTCACTGATGGTGTTAGCAAATAGTGTCAGCCGACGGTGTTAGCAAACAGTGTTCACCGACAGACAGTGTTAACAAACAGTGTTAGCCGACGGTGTTAGCAAACAGTGTTCACCGACGGATAGAGCTAACCAACGGTGTTAGTAAACAACGTTCACCAACGGAAAGGAAACCAACTAAGAAACCTAGCTAGATATGGATTGACCTAGTCATATCCATTTTAGGGAAAACAAAAGACCTTCTAAGGTCCACACAAACTCTCCTGACTTGGCTAGAGTCAGTACATGCCATAAATAAAGAGCTAAGGGTTCGAGCTAGGTGTTCTCCTGCACCATACTCCCCCAAACAAAAGAAAGGTTAATCCATCCTTGGATTGAGCATGTTTGGATCAATTCCCAACCTCTTAAAGTCTATTTCTTTGATCCAAGTAGCATCAACATCCTCTCTTTCCTGCCATTTTACAAGGTGCTCCATATAGTCTTTGTTCGTAGTCTTCTTGTAGACTCTTGAGTCCAGTATCTTTTCAGCTATCATAGATGGAGTAGGATTTAATTTTAGATCTTTTACCTCCTGTGTTACCTCTTGAAGGTTCTGATCAGCATCTTGAATTGGTCCTTTGTATGCTATCAAATCTGCAATGTTAAAAACCGGCAACAACCCAATGTCTTTAGGAAGCTCCACCTTGTATGCATTGTTTCCATACTTTGCAAGTATCTTACATGGACCTAGCCTCTTCATCTGTAGCTTGTGAGGAACACCTTTTTGTAGCCTATGTTTGTTCAAGTGTACCATCACA
>MU223216.1:340778-363103 GCA_018584345.1 Thuja plicata
ACCTTCATCTCATCCAGGGCTTCTTCAAGGAGTCTACTCCTTTCCCTTTGATCCTCTATCACTCTCTTCTGCTCATCTACTTCCTTTGCAAGCTCTGCATTGGTGACCATCTTGTTTTCACCTACTACTATTGTTGGCTAGAACATCTACCACAAGCCCAATCAATTTAGGCTCTAATACCAATCTGATGTGGACAGAAGTCTTGTTGCTGCTATAGAACCAGCTTGGCTCTGTTCTGAGATCTTTCTCCTAGATCTCTTAGGGTGTTCACAACCCTAAGCTGAGGTAAGTCACTCTCAACTTTACCTCCTCTTCAAGACTCAGTGCCCATCAAAGTGCTTTTCATCTTCTTCTTGCTGAACCTACACAAATAGATTCATTCTTCTCACTTATTCAGTGTTTCCTGAACATTGTTTTCTTTTCCTTCCCTAGCTGGACTATTACCAAGCTCGCCTAGGGCAAGATCTCCAGACTCTTTACTGTTGCTTCTCCTACAGAAAACAAAAATGAAACTATGTACAAGGGCTCCTCTCGAGTTCCATCCCAACACGTGACTCTCACCATGGATTTAGGAATCTCGAGGGGCCATTACTGGTCACAACCCAGAACAGTGAAGAACTAAGAACTTACAAAACAGAAAGTAAAGTAACTAATCTACTTGCATGCAAAATGAACAAAGAAGGTTGATATCCACTAAACACACTATCTGCAACTTCTCATTACTGGAAACAAAACAAAAAAAAAGTACAATAATCTGCAACTCTGTGATTTCCTGTAGCTTCTCTTTTCTTCAATCTCTACTTTCTCTTCTAGATCTCTAAAATGAAGGCTTGGGATGTTATTAATAACCATCCTCTCATTGAAACGACCCTAACTACCCACATATTCGCAAGCATCTCTTTAGGAGTTGTTACAACTGACCATACTGTCCATAAAAGACAAGATTCGCTTCTCGGGGGCCGCTACGACTGACTTTACCGACCAATAGTAATGCAAAACTGATCACCAGTCTAAATAAGTGTCAGTGATAATCGACGGTGTTAGAAAACAGTGATAATCGATGGTGTTAGCAGACAATGTTCACCGATGATGTTAGCAAACAGTGTTAGCTGACGGTGTTAGCAAACAGTGTTCACCGACGGACAGTGTTAACAAACAGTGTTCACTGACGGACAAAGTTAACCGACGGATAGGAAACCAACTAAGAAACCTAGCTAGACATGGATTGACCTAGTCATATCCATTTTAGGGAAAAAAAAAGACCTTCTAAGGTCCACACAAACTCTCCTGACTTGGCTAGAGTCAGTACACGCCAAAAATAAAGAGCTAAGGGTTCGAGCTAGGTGTGCTCCTGCACCAACAACATGAGCTTTTTTATTGCCTTTACCATGCGACCAAAGAAAGTTTCTAGCAACTTTTTGAATTTCAAAATTTTTATAGTTGCTAAACATCCACGCAGATGAGTAGTAAATGTTGTAAGAGGACATAATCTTTTGGCAAACTTGGAGTCTGCCGGCCAAAGAGAGGGAGCGGTTATACCATTTGTCAACTTTTCTAGTAATTTTCTCTTTAACCCATAGCCACATGTCTTTCAGCGAGAGGTAAATGGCAAAGGGACTAATTATTTCTTTACCTTATATTCTCTTTCTATTATATAAAGTTTTTGTCTTTAGTAAAAATCTACACAAAATATCATTCAATTAAAAAATAAAAAATAAATAAAGAATTATATATATATATATATATATATATATATATATATATATATATATATAAACTTAAATTACATCATTCTTAAATTTTTGATCATTTGTTCGTCACAAATGAGACACGTGTTATAAAAAAATAATTTAGAATCACTTAACAAAAAATGAGACACATTATAATGGGATCAACTTGAAAAGAGGATGTCCGTTAGTAAAGCACACTAATATTTCCCATTGATATTGATGGTAAAATGAAGATGAATTAATGAAATTTATTTCTCCTATCAAGAAAAAAAGACAACTCATTCCTTCGAGAGCAAAAGAAAGATACATGTTAATGAAATATTTATCTCCATTAGGATTTCTTTATTTTTTAATTGATTTACATTGTTTGTTAAAATGAACGGTGATGCATCTCTTTGAAATTTTAGTCTAACAAGATAGTTGTGAAATTAATCAATTTCATTAATGAATAACATTTTATGGTTGAAATTTTAGTTTGATAAATAATAAGATATCATTATGTTGATCAATTTTAAGTTGTAATATTATCTATGCTTGAATCAATGGTTTAACATGGTGTTATCTCTTCAAGGCAAATATAAATCTAAAAAACTAGATAATTAAGTATGAATAAAAAATTTGGATGACCAAAGAGATTATCTTATATTGGTTATATTGATTTTATAAATCACTCCCTAATGGAGTCTCATGGGCAGAAATATAAATGTTCTTTTTATAGAGATAGTGTAGAGGAGGGGACTCGCTAACCTCAAGAGGTCTCAACGAGAAAATGACCTTCAACTACCTCACTTAATTGACGCTTTGGTGAGCTAGGAAGATAAATGCTTGAAAATTACTAGCTACTAATATAAATAGAAAATACAAATCACTAATATGTACAGTAAGAGAATCTTTTTGGGTTATATAAATGGAAAGTAAAAATAGCAGAGATGAGAGTACCTAAACCTAGAAGCCGTGAACTTGGATGCTTGCAGCTATGAGGACATCTACACATTGTATTGTCGTTTGTACAAATGTGGTCTAGATAGTCACCATAAAAGCCTCCTTTTACGTTCAAACCTATTTTCCACATGTGCACTAAGATAGGGAAAATGTAGAGGCTATATAGGGTTTTCCTCAATCAAACCCTCATTTTAGTGTTTCCACCTCCATGGAAAACCAGATAGATAGATTGGATAAAAATATGATAACAAAAATAATCCATGTTGTGAAAAAAGTCCCATATTAGAAGAGATCAAATGATAATACAAATCTATGAATGATAACGAGATATGTATGAGATCAAAGTAGAAAAGAGAAAGAGGATGTCACATAGTTGCAACCTCTCTCTCAAGATTGTGGACATGATAGTGGATTGAGAGAAGCCTTGA
Source organism: Thuja plicata (assembly GCA_018584345.1). NCBI lineage: Eukaryota > Viridiplantae > Streptophyta > Pinopsida > Cupressales > Cupressaceae > Thuja > Thuja plicata. The sequence goes on from MU223216.1 coordinate 343,879, forward strand.
ATTGCTTTGTAAGAGTTAAGAGTGCAGTGATATTTTGGTAGAGATTTGTTGTGAGATTGAAGAGAGACAGAGAACAATTTTGAATTACCAGAGATGTGAGGAAGATTAATATTTTTTTTTCTTGGAATGAGTAGTAAGAGCCATTTTGGATGCACTTATGTCAACGAACATGTAAAATCATTTAGAACATCATCCAACATATTAAAGTCATCTTCTAAGATGCCTTGTCAAATGCATTAGAATTTGGAACTTTGAAGGAAGACATCTGACATAAGGCATTCACATTGGGTTAACCAAATTGTAGAAGAGGGGATTCACTACTCTCAAGATGACAAGGTCTCAATGAGAAAATGATCCTCAACTACCTCACCAAACTGGCGCTCTAGTGAGCTAGGAAGATAAATGCTTGAAACAAATACCAACTACTAATATAAATAAAAAATTAACAAATAACTAACAAGTATTGTAACATAAGGGTGAACCCACAATAGTGGGTTACACTTTTTCGGAGGAAGAGATTCCTCCTAAAATTCGCGAAGCAGACAGATTTAGAAAGTACTTTCGATAGAAAGTACTTTCTATCGAAAGTCCTTAAATATGAAAATTTCACTCAATTACTTTTGATAGAAAGTAGTTTCCATCGAAACTAATTCGAAACTAATTTCTATTGAAAGTAGTTTCTATCGAAACCCTCTGATTAGAGGCCATTTGCAGAGGCTAACAAAAATTTGCAGTTTTCATGGCTTCGGGGCTGAAGCGCGGGGCTCAAATGGAAGAATAGGGAGACTTCCTTTTGAATAGCACAAGTACTTTGAACGAGATTTCTAACGAATATAGATTTGACAATTTTTGAATTAATTAGGTCTATATTTTTTGACATGCATCAAATGTAGGTTTTTTATCGAATATAAACCTCCAAGTTTGACGTTCAATGAAAAATAGTAGAAAAGAGATTTTTTTTTTAAAATAACAGTGCCCTCCGGCTTCAAGTCTACTTTCTATAAAAAAAAAAATTGAATTTTGATAAATACACAAGTTATAAGCTATGCAGTCAAGGTATGTCAAAATTACGGTTTACTCTACTTCAAATGTTCATAAAATATGCAATAATCATGATAATATCGTCAAACCAATTGCATGCCCTCCGTATGGATGTTATAAAACCAAATTCAAAAGAAGTGCATTGATATCTATTTTAGAAAAAAACATTATGCTCTATGAAGTCAATGTAACTTTTTGAAAATGACATTTTCAGCAACATAGCAGTTTTAGTGGGAGAAAAAAAATTGTTCAAATCAATTCAAAAAAAAAAGAAAAAATACATTTAGAGTCTAGAAAAAAAATCCTAAAAGACTCTAGTTTACTTCATCTTCCGATTTCAAACATTTTAACGACAATATGCATCTGAATTAGAATTTTTTTTTTATCAAAATGTAGACTTCAATGTCTGTTTAGGCAAAAAAAGTGCAACCCACTATTGTGGGATCACCCATAAGAATATTTGGATTATAAAAATGGAAATTATAACAACAGAGGTGAGAATACTTGAGCCATGAAGCCTCAACCTTGGATTCCTCCGTGTTGCACCATCATTCGTAGGGATAGGAATCCAGAAAAGGGTTTAGATAATTTTGTCAGAAAGGTTTCCTTTTCTCTTCAAACATGTTTGCCACCTGCACACACTGAGATGGAAAAATATTGGGGCTACATAGGTGTTTGTCTCATTGAAACCCCTATTTCAATGTTTCTTGCTCCATAGACATTTAGATATGTATTGGATAAAAAGATGTGTAGTAGAAACAATCATCACCATGGAGGAAACCCCTATTACTAGAGATCAAATGATAATAAACATCTATAAATGATAACTAGATATGCATGAGATCAAAGTAAAGTGAGAAATAGAGAATTATGTGATTGCAACCTCTCTCTCAAGATAGTGGACACGATCTAGTGGATAGAGAGAAGCCTCTACTGTCTAGTATAAGAGTTAAGAGCACAATGATATTTTTTAGAGCTTCACCATGAGAGAGAGAGAGAGAGAGAGAGAGAGAGAGAGAGAGATTGTAAATTATTAAAGATATCCATAGAGGAAGATTGAGAGGTTTGTTTTTTGTCACGGGTGAAAAAGGCCATTTTGGATGCACTTGTACCAAATGACACACATCACAAAGGTTTTGTCGTCGAATATGTCTGTTTGAATTAAAGAATCTATTGGGACATAATTGTGTATGAGTAGGTAAAAATTATAAACATTAAAACATGAAAAAATAAATGAAAAGAAGAAAGAATAGATAAAAACAAGGTAAATACAAAAATTCACATTAAAGAAAAGGAAAGAACAACATAAGTTCAAGATAGAGAATTAAAAGGAAAAAGAGAGAAGGTGAAAATATCAAACAACAAAGGGGAGGATTTAATGAGAGAGAAATATAGGCTTGAAAAGTAATGGACATGTTGTGAAGGATATGATTGAAGCAAAAGATGCATTGGAGTAATCATTCTTTTCACCTACTTGTAGGGTATGTGCAGGATCATGGTATGTCGAGCTATGGCCTTAAGTGGCAATGAAAAATGAGAAAATTAAGGTTAGTCAACTTGATGTAAAAAGTTGAACATCTTATCAACCTTATGTGAAAAAGTTGTAAGAACGGAATCTGTAGCAAATTGAATGTAGTTTCTAAACTACTAGCTCTTATCTGAAAAAAAAAAATTTCTAATAGTTGAAAACTTTAAATTTCAATGCAGTAGTACAAAAATTTTAGGAAAAAGATAAAAAGTACGTGTATGTCTGACCACCTTAATCATAATCAAATGATGATTTATTTTCACAAGATTCTAGATATAAGTAGTAGACTCATGCCCGGATGTAACACATATTTTTGTGTAATTTTATCCCAAATATATAATTAATTATGAATTTTATGCTACAACTTATTCAGAAAAAAAGTCTCATGTCTGACCACCTTAACTAATTCTAAATTTTACAAAACTAAAATTTGTTTTTCTTATAGTTGGCGAAGCATAGAATGTGACGCATGTTTCAGATTTCAAAAAGGTTAAACTGTTTGAAAGTTATAGTTATTTTTCAATCACTCTATCAATTAGGACTTTAGAGATAACTCAATTAGAAAATAAGTAATAATTACTTACGAAACTTGAAATTTAACAACAATTATATTGACAAAAAAGATGATAATTTCTTTAAGACATCATTTTTGTTTCATCAATTTCGGGTAAAAAAAGGTTGTCACCTACATGGTTGAAGTCTGAAGATCAGAGGAAATATGGTGAATGCGTCTTTTGGGTTGACCATCCACGTTTGGCATTGCAAAGCCAAAACCCAAGGCAAAAACCAATGCTAATCAGATATCCGATATATCCCGCACAATTTTTTCAATTTTATGATTTTTATTTTTTACGTTATATATAATAAATTTCATTAGCATTAGTATTATATAATTATTTATATTAGTATTATATTATATAAATTTGTATGATATTATTATTATTATTATTTATTTCTCTATTGTATAATAGTAGACTATTAGTATTAAATATTTATTAATATTTATATTATAATAATAATACCTAGGGGAGAGAGAGGGAGAGAGAGAGAGTAGTTATGAAAAAGTATAATACGAATATAATATTAATATTATAAAAATTAAATCTATAATAGTTATGAAAAAGTAAAATAAATATTCAAAATAGGATGAAAATGAAAAAGTTGAAAATTGTAAATTTGAGGGGAAGCAAAATTTGAGTGGGAGATTTTGGATATCCGATTTGTTTTACTGGCATCCATAAGCAAAAAAATTATTCTTTGGGTCCCTCAGTCCGAGAACCACGTTTTTTGCAGAGAATATCACGGGATTTCAACAGTGGAAGAGAAAAAACTACTTTTAACACCCTTTTTGTTGGAATTTCTCTTTTGTTAAAGGTTTTTGCATCAACTTCTGGCCTCAACATGGGGAGTAGTTGGTTCAGTGCACCCATGACAGTCATTGATTTCATGATTTCATGTTTGTAATAACTGGATAGATCCTAGAGATCATCCTATTTTGTTTTGGATCCACCTGTGTGGTCAAGGATCTATAAGGCACTCTTATAAGCCTTGAGATGCCTTAGTCCAATGGAATCATTAGTTTTAGCATTAATTTGTTTTAGGTGTGGTTGATGTTATAGATGAGTCTTAGCATTTGTTTTAGTAGCTTCATGTCATTTGATCATCTTTTGTCAAGTTGATAGGTTAGAATCCAAATCAAAAGTCTCCAAGTTGCAAAAAGACAAAAGTTGCAAAATGTTGCTCAAGCAACTTCCAAATGTTGCTCGAGAGTTACAAGATGGAAGAAAAATAGTTACAAATGGATTTGGATCGATTTGAATTCACTTATGAAGCGGATTTAAGTTGTTACTTCGAACCCAAGAGGTTAGAAGCTTTGTTTTTGTGTTCTGATGCAAAATTAATGGAAGATGAAGATTGTTTTTGAGCTTTATTGACTGGTACGGTCGTGTCTAGTGTTGTCCTTGCAAGATAAGTTCATGTTTTGAAGATACTTTGTGTTATCTTGACATTTCATTTGATTTGATATTGATTAGTGCAGAGTAGAAGTGTTTTTGAGTTCATTTTCTAAAACCAGTCCAGGAAGAGGCCTATTAGGAGCCCGTTTCACAAATGAAGTCCTAACTTGCATTTGAACTGGTGAAATTCCTCACCCTTATGGAAAATGAAATTTAGGAGGATGAATTTATGGATTCCTAAAGCTTAAAGTGTGGCTTGAAGTGAAAGACATTCATGCATCAAACCCTAGGCTGAATATCTCAATGTATTCAGCCAAGAATGAATGTAATAGTGTTGACATTTTGAAGAATTGAATTGTTGGAGTGAACTGAAGGTGGATTTGAGTTGTTTGGAGTTAGTTGAGAAGATCTGAAGCCCTGCACCAATACCATGCACCCATTTCCTAGCACTTGCTTTGATTTCCAAACCTAGTCTAACCAATTAGGTCTGTGAGCTTTGTAAGAGTTAGGTGTTACACGAGTGGAGTTGGAACCCAAGGCTTTGGGGATCATTATAAATTCCAAAAGGGTATTTGAATCTACCCTTATTTTTCTTAGGTGTGATTAGGAAGAAAATTTATGTTCTAGAAACCACCTGGATAGACCTATAAGGAATTCTAGGATAGTCATGGTTTGGCATATTGTGGAAGTTGGAGGATCAGTCTAAGGTTGATTCCCTATCCTTACATCATAAGTAAGGTGTCCCAATCATTATGTGTCTTGTGTGAAGCCACCGGTGAAGTTTTCCATATTTTGGCTTAGAATAGGATTAGTGTCCCTAAACCACAATATTGCATGATATAGGTTGGAGCATTGCTCACCTTGCAGGGATTGGAAAGGAATTCAATCACCTTTTTTTGGCAGAATTGTTTCTAAAAAGACTAATGAGTCATACTTTGAATAAGTTGCATTGGAGGTGTGGGAAGAGAGAAAGACCCATCACATCACTTCTTGCAGTGTGCTTTGCATTAGGTGGTATCAGAGCTTAGAAAAATCTCTTGGGAAAAATAATGATAGATCAAGTTGATGACAAGGAAGAGGAGGAGATCCCTATGAGGATTAAAAATGTGGAACTAGCTAAAATGGTGAGGGAACAAGCATCTAAGAACAAGAAGATGGAAGAAGAGATTGCAAAGCTGAAAATTTCACAGACTAGTAGACCTACTAATGAGGATAGTGAATCACACCAAGAAGAAGAGAGCCCTGAGATTGAAAGGGTAGGATTATTTGAAGAACAAAGACTTCTAGATGCCTTGCAAAGAGAGGGAAGGAGAGATAACAAACCAGATTTACCATTTTTTATGGGAAAGATGGACCCTGAGGAGTGCATGGATTGGGTAGAAGCCTTGGGAAACTATTTTGAATACGAAGACATTCCTTCTCAATAGAGAATCAAGATTGCTAATTATAAGATGAAGGGACCAACACTAAGTTGGTGAAATTTATTACAAAGAGAAAGAGTTGAAAAAGAGAAGGAGCCAATAACCACATGGAAGAAGAAGCTTAAGGAGATCAAAAACCAATTTGTTCCAGATGATTATGAGGTAACTCTGCATAAGAAGTTACATAATTTGAAGCAAAAATATCTTGATGTAGGATCCTATATTGATGAATTTCACAAAATCACAATGAAGGCAAAGATCCCTGAAAATGAAAATTAGAAGCTTGCTAGGTATTTAAATGTACTTAAATACAATATCCAAGATGAGTTAATTTTATTTTGCCCACAGTCTGTACACCAGTGCCATAAAATGGAAATGAAGATTGAAGAAAAACAAAAAAAGGAGAGGGGAAAAAAATAATTTCAGAGGAAGAGGTAATGGCTTCAAAGGAGGTAGAGGAAGATTCCAAGGAAGGGGGTCATCACCAAGATCACAGGGAGAATCAAATCATGAAGATCCTAACAAAGATCAGAGTCACAGAGGAGATTTTAGAGGGGGTAGAGGAAATAATAGAGGAAGATCAAGAGGTAGAAACACCACTGTGTTCACTGGCAAGTGTTTCTCCTACAACTAGATTGGTCACCAATATTTCAGATGCCCAAGCAAGGCCAATACAATCTTCAACACATCAGGAGGAGATAATAGAGTACAAATCACTCAAGATGAAGACTGTCAAAGCATGACTTCCTATCATAACACTACAACCAGGCCTGTAGAACTTGAACAAGGAGAGTGCATAATGTTCAATAGGACACTCTTGAAGATGCAAACTCCCAAGGAGCCCCCACAAAGGAAGAGTTTATTCAGAACTCATTGCAAGGTACATGGAAAAATTTGTAAGATTATTGTTGATTCTGGTTCTACTTAGAATTTAGTTTCTAATGAGATGATAAGTAAACTTGGTTTAAATAAAATACCACATCCAAGCCCTTATAAAGTATCTTGGCTCAATAAGGATTAAAAAACCTTGGTAGATGAACAATGTTGGGTATAATTTCAAGTAGGATAATAGAGAGATAAAGTTTATGTGAAGTTGTGAACATGGATGCATGTCATCTCCTTTAGGTAGACCATGGAAATATGATGTTAATTCCCAACATGGGGGTAAGAAAAATGTCTACACATTGACCAAAAAATGGGATAAGTTACACCATGACACCTCTCCTTGATTCTGATAAGGACAAAACCTTAACAAAAAGTGTTATCTTAGTAGGAGAAAATGAATTTTTGAAAGTCCTTAAGGAGATAGATAACCCTTTTTTTTCTATCATAGTCAAGCCAAAAACAAAGCCTAAGAAGATGCCAATAGGTCAAGAACCTCAGAGAAATGTTGGTCTAAAGGAAGTGCAAGATTTTTTGAACAAATACAAAGGGATAGTTGCAGACAACAATATAGACACTTTTCTACCAAATAGGGATATTAGTCATTGTATAGACCTCATACCTGGTTCAACATTTCCCATTAAGAATTCTTATAAATTGACCCCTGAACAAAATGCAGAAGTTGCAAGACAAATTCAAGGACTATTGGAGAAAGACTTCATTAGGAAGAGCATAAGCCCTTGTACAAGGCTTGCAGTCCTAGCCCCTAAGAAGGAGGGTACATGGAGGTTATGTACTAACTCTAGATCCATCAATAAGATAACCATCAGATATAGGTTTCTTGTGACAAGGATAGAAGATCTTATGGATTGTCTAGGAGGAGCAAAATACTACTCAAAAATTGACTTAAAGAGTGGGTATTATCAAATTAGGATCAGAGAAGGTGATGAGTGGAAGACATCTTTCAAAAAAAATGAGGGATTGTTTGAGTGGGTGGTGATTCCTTTTGGTCTTTCAAATGGTCCTAGCACCTTTATGAGGTTGATGAATGAATTCCTTAAGCCATTTATCAATCATTTTGTTGTTTTTTACTTAGATGACATATTAATCTTTAGCAAGGATAAGGATGAGCATCTGATATATCTAGACATGGTATTGAAAATATTACATGAGGAGAAGTTAAGAATCAATTTGGAAAAATGTGTGTTAATTCAAGAAGAGCTGATATTTCTTTGTTTTGTCATCTCCAAGGGCAACTTGAAAATGGATCCTTCCAAGGTTGAAGCCATAGTGAATTGGCCCACTCCAAAATCTTCTAGTGAGGTAAACAACTTTCATGGCCTTGCTACTTTCTATAGAAATTTTGTCAAGAATTTCAATGGGGTGAGTGCACCAATGATAGACACCATCAAAGGGGGGAGGAATGTAAATTTGTATGGTCTGATGCTACAGACAAGTCATTTGAATACTTGAAGACAAGAGTCTCTCAAAAACCTATCTTAATACTCCCTGATTTTCACAAAGTCTTCACCATTGAATGTGATGCTAGTAAGAGAGATATTGGGGGTGTTCTCATTCAAGAAGAGAGGCATATGGAATTTTTCAGTGAAAAACTTAATGAAGCAAAGAAAAAGTACTCTACATATGATTTGGAGATGTATGCCATGGTTCAGTCACTTAGGAAGTGGAGGAATTACTTATTGCCCAAGGAATTTATTGTATATACTGACAATCATGCTTTGAGTTTTCTTAACAGATAGGAGAAGTTGAATCATAGACACCTCAAGTGGATGGATTAAATGCAAGTATCCACTTTCACCATTAAACACAAGAAAGGGGTGGCTAACAAGGTAGTTGATGCCTTGAGTAGAAGAAACTTGGCTATACAAGAAATAACTTTGGAAAGTGTAGGTATCTCTGTCCTCAAAGATACGTATCCCAATGATGGAGATTTCAAAGAAGTATACAAATTTTTCTTGGAACTAGGAGATAGATATCACACTGAATTTGCAGACTACATGATTCAAGAAGGACTTTTGTTTAAAGGGATTCAGTTTTGTATCCCTGATTGTTCCATGAGAGAGAACATTATAAAAGAGAAGCATCGTGGATGTCTATCAGGCCACTTTGGTCTTGACAAGACACTTGAATTAGTGAGAAGATTATACTTCTGGCCCAAGATGCGGTCTGATATAAGGAGATTTGTAGAGTGTTGTTCAGTTTGTCAAAAATCCAAAGGAACAAGTTGCAATGCAGGCTTGTACACACCATTACCAAACCCTAGTAAACCTTGGGAATCCATAAGCATAGATTAGGTGTTGGGTCTTCCAAGGACCAAAGCATGTTATGACAATTTTTATGTGGTTGTGGACAAATTATCCAAGATGACACACTTCTTACCTTGCAATACTACACATGATGCTTCAAGCATTGCAGTGTTATTCTTCAAAGAAATTGTAAGACTCCATGGTTTACCTCTCACCATTGTCTCAGACAAAGATCCAAAATTCTTCGGACATTTCTGGCATACCCTATGGAAGAGACTTGGAGAAAACTTAGCCATGTCATCTTCTTATCATCCTCAGTTAGATGGATAGACTTAAGTCATCAATATATCTTTGAGAAATCTACTAAGATGTCTAACAAAGGAGTATGGGGTAGCATGGGATTCAATCCTTCCACAAAAATAATTCTCCTATAATGATTCTGTCAATAGGAGTTCAGGACTCAGTCCTTTTCAAATTGTCTATGGATCACACCCTAGGGGTGTATTGGAGCTAAGAGATATTCAAAACCTTGGTCAGAGAAGTGCTCAAGCTAATGACTTTGTAGAAGTCATGAAGAGCATATACCAACAAGTCAAGGAGAGACTCTAACATAGCTCTGAGAAATACAAACAAGCAACAAATGTCAAGAGAAGGGATTTCCAATTCAAGGTAGGAGACATGGTTATGGTTCACTTGAAGAAGGAAAGAATACCTAAAGAGAAATACACCACGCTCATGATGAAGAAGATTGGCCCTTTCACAATCTTGAATAAATGTGGCAACAATGCATATAGGATTGAGTTACGTTCCTGATGCAGTGGCATTTGGACTACTTGTCTTTTGTGGTGTGTTTTGGTTTCCTGTTTTCTCTGCTCCAGTTGCTAGGTCATGCTTTCCGATTTGCTCAGTCTTCTTGCCAAGATGGTTCTTCTCGGCATTGCTTGGGGAAGCTCGGCCACATCTGTTGCTCGGATTTCTTGGCAGTCTAGTGCTTGGTAGTTGGGCTGGCCGACTGTGTTGGTGGATCTGGAGGCCGACATGTTGGATGAAATTTGCATTTAATATTTGTTTACAGAATGAATTGTGGCTTGAACATATATTTAATGTAAGGGTTTATTTAATTTATGTGGGAGGCCGACTTGGTCTTGGGATTTTAATTAATTGTATTTGCAAGGCTGACTTGTGGCTTGCTTGTTTGGATTAGTATTTATAGAGGGGTTTGGGTATAATGTTAAGAGACAGAGATGAGAGAGATCAGATGGGTGATTTGATGTAAGATCTGAGGATCTGAGAGATAGTGGACAAAAGATGGAAGAGCTAGTGACATGTTGGCTTAGGATACAAGAAGATTTCTTGATGGCTTGAGAGAACAAGTTTAGATTATGTCTTGGAGTTCCTATCAGAGTCTGCTTGTTGTAGATTTGGACTAGTTTGGAAGGTGGAGATGAAGTTTGTAGTGAGTTGTTATGTTTTGGAAGAAGAGAAGCATGTTGTTGCAAATTTGTTGCAGAGCTAGAGTTGAGGCTTAGAAAAAAGGAGGTTGCTTGGAGGCCTTTGTGCACAAGTTTATATCATCTTGTAGGTTTCTACCAGATTGTTGTAACCTGTTGTTGCAGATCTGGCTAGCTAGGGTTAGGGTTGAGTTGGATGTTGAGGGATCTTGTAGAAATGTTATTTGTTTTGTAATTGGCTATAACTGGGAAGGCCTTACAACTCAACATGTTGCAATAAAATTGAGTGTTGATTCAATTTTCTATTTTTTTTTTTCGTTACTTCTACTGTGTTGTTTTGGTTGTTGGCTGCAAGTTTTGATAGTCCATTCTTGGATTCTTCGAGCTTGACTTCATCAAGTGGTATTAGAGCTGGTTTGTTTCTTGTGGTTGATATGGTTGATGAGAACCTGGTTGAGCTGCTGGTTCATTTTGGATATTGGTTGCAGATCTGTATTCCTGAACTTATGAGTCATGGCCTAGTTGTTCATGAGGTGGCTGATGGTAGATCACACTTACAACAACTTGGAGGTTGTCACAAGGTGGTCAGAATTAGATTTATTGTAGAGGTGGTTGGTTTTCATACTCGGATGGCTGGATCTGATATGGAGATTGCAGAGCATCTTTTTGTGGACGATGAGATTGCTGATGAGGAGGAAGAGTTACCTTTGCCTAAGGGCATTGTTGCTGAATGTTTTTCTGATCGACATGTGGTTGTGGATGAGATTGGTGAATATGGTGGACATCTTGATATGTTGTTTCTTGATAAGCTTGAGTGCTTTGATGAGACTACTGTTGCTGATGTGGATTCCCTATGTGCTAATGGGGATGATGGGTTGCTAAGATCGTTTGAGGATCGCAATGATGATGTTGTTCAATTTGTTCCTGAGGGTGAGCATTCTAATTGGGTTGTTGAGATGCAGTGGATCATGATGAATCTGAAATGGTTGAGTTGTAGACTGGTTCTCTTCCCTGTTATGGAATGGAAACCTTTGGTGAAGATGAAGTGGATTTGGTGTTATTCAGATGTTCCCTTTGGTGAGAAAGTGTGGGGCACACTTTTCTTTGTACCCTGGGAGTTTGATGCAGTGGCATTTGGACTACTTGTCCTCTATGGTATGTTTTGGTTTCCTGTTTGCTTGGCTCTAGTTTCTCGGTCATGCTTGCCAAGTTGCTCAGTCTTCTTACCGAGTTGGTTCTGCTTGACATTGCTTGGGGAAGCTCAGCCACGTCTGTTTCTCAGATTTCTTGGCAGTCTAGTGCTTGGCAGTTGGGATGGCCGACTGTGTTGGTGGATCTGGAGGTTGACATGTTGGACGACATTTGCATTTAATATTTATTTACAGGCCGACTTGTGGCTTGAACATATATTTAATGTAAGGGTTTATTTAATTTATGTGGGAGGCCGACTTGGTCTTGGGATTTTAATTAATTGTATTTGCAAGGTCGACTTGTGGCTTGCTTGTTTGGATTAGTACTTATAGAGGGGTTTGGGTAGAATGTTAAGAGGCAGAGATGAGAGAGATCATATGGGTGATTTGATGTAAGATCTTCAGATTTGAGAGATAGTGGAAATAAGCTAGAAGAGCTAGTGGCATGTTGGCTAAGGAGAGAAGAAGATTGCTTGGTGGCTTGAGAGCACAACTTTAGATTATGTCTTGGAGTTCCTATCAGAGTCTTCCTATTGCAGATCTAGACTAGTTTGGAAGGTGGAGCTGAAGCTTGCAGTGAGTTGTTATGTTTTGACAGAAGAGAAGCCTGTTATTGCGAATCTGTTACAGAGCTAGAGTTGAGGCTTAGAAACAAGGAGGTTGCTTGGAGGACTGTGTGCACAAGTTTAGATCTTCTTGTAGGTTTCTACCAGATTTTTGTAACCTGTTGTTGCAGATCTGGCTAGCTTGGGTTAGGGTTGAGTTGGATGTTGAGGGATCTTGCAAAACTTTTATTTGTTTTGTAATTGGTTGTAACTGGGAAGGCCTTACAACCTGGCATGTTGCAATAAAATTGAGTGTTGATTCCATTCTCTGTTATTTGTTGCTGTCGTTACTTCTGATGTGTTTTTTGGTTGTTGGTTGTAAGTTTGGACAGTCCATTCTTGGATTCTTTGAGCCTGACTTCATCACTCCCAATGTTGGTTTATCTCCAATCTTCAATGTGGCTGATCTATATGCCTACAAGGGTCCTATTACTGATGTTCCTATTGCAGCTGATCAAGATCTTTGACAAGACAAGGAGCAACAAGAACTACCTCAACCACCTTTATAATAAATTGAATGCATTTTGGATAAAAGGATAACAAAACAAACTAGGAGATATATATATTATGAGTATCTAGTAAAATGGAAACACCATTCCTTGGAGGATGCTACTTGGATGACTCATGCAGATATCAGGAAAGCTAGATTCACTTTAGAAGATATCCCAACTCAAGGGACTTGAGTTCTCTTTGTTTTGGGGAGTATGGTGTAGTGCACCCATGATAGTCATTGATTTCATGATTTTATGTTTGTAATAACTTGATAGATCCTAGAGATCATCGTATATTATTTTGGATCCACCTGTGTGGTCAAGGATCTCTAAGGCACTCTTATAAGCCTTGAGATGCCTTAGTCCAATGGGATCATTAGTTTTAGCATTAAGTTGTTTTAGGTTTGATTGATGCTCTAGATGAGTCTTAGCATTTTTTTTATTAGAATCATGTCATTTGATCATGTTTTGTCAAGTTGATAGGTTAGAATCCAAATCAAAAGTCTCTGAGTTGCAAAAAGTTGCAAAAATGTTGCTCGAGAGTTACAAGATGGAAGACCAACAGTAAAAAAGGGATTTTATCAATTTTAATGCACTTATGAAGTGGATTTAAGTTGTTACTTCGAACCCAAGAGGTTAGAAGTTCTATTTTTGTGTTCGGATGCAAAATTAATGGAAGATGAAGAGTTTTTTTGAGCTTTATTGACTAGTACAGACGTTCCTGGTGTTTTCCTTTCAAGAAAAGTTCATTTTTTAAAGCTAATTTGTGTTATATTGACATTTCAGTTGATTTGAGATTGATTAGTGTAGAGTAGAAGTGCTTTTGAGCTCATTTTCTAAAACTAGTCTAGGAAGAGGCCTATTTGGACCCCGTTTCACAAACGAAGTCCTAACTTGCATTTGAACTGGTGAAATTCCTCACCCTTCTAGAAAATTGAATTTAGGAGGATGTATTTATGGATTCCTAAAGCTTAGAGTGTGGCTTGAAGGGAAAGACATTCATGCATCAAGCCCTAGGTTGAATATCTCAATGTATTCAACCAGGAATGAATGTAATAGTGTTGACATTTTGAAGAATTGAATTGTTGGAGTGAACTGAAGGTGGATTTTAGTTTTTTGGAGTTATTTGAGAATATCTGAAGCCCTGCACCAATCCCATGCACCCATTTCCTAGTACTTGCTTTGATTTCCAAACCTAGTCTGACCAATTAGGTCTGTGAGATTTGTAAGAGTTAGGAATTGCACGAGTGGAGTTAGAACCCAAGGCTTTGGGAATCATTATAACTCCCAAAAGGGTGTCTGAATATACCCTTATTTTTATTAGGTGTGATCGGGAAGAAAATTTATGTTCCAAAGCCACCTAGATAGACCTACAAGGAATTCAACGACAATTGTGGTTTGGCATATTGTGGAAGTTGGAGGATCAGTCTAAGGGTTGATTCCCTATCCTTGCATCATAATTAAGGTTTCCTAATCATTAGTTGGTTTGTGTGAATCCACTCGTGAAGGTTTCCATATTTTGGCTTAGAATAGGGCTAGTGTCCCTAAATCACAATATTGCATGATATTGGTTGGAGAATTGCTCACCTTGCAGGGGTTGGAAAGGCATTCAATCACCTTTATTTGATAGAAGACATTGTGTCTAAAAGGACCAATGATTCAAACTTTGAATAAGTTGCATTGGAGGTGTGGGAAGAGAGAAAGACCCATCACATCACTTCTTGCAGTGTGCTCTGCATTAGTAGTAGTCGTTGAAAGCATAAAGGGAAGAGGAAGCTCACAAATGAAGAGATTGAAGTGTATAAATAAATGGATAGGGTTTCCCATTGGAACAAGAGACAAGGTATGTTAAATATTAATGAAGATGAGTGCACATGCCCAACCTTAAATGCAGTTTCAAGTGAAGAAGAACATGAATTTTAAATGATTTACAATAATAATATTGAACATGAGAATGTATGGATTGAAGATGAAAATGTAGGATTTTAAAATGAACATGTAGATGTGGACAATGGAAGTGTGGACATTGGCAATGCCAATCCACAGATTGAATATGAAGGAATTGATAATGATAATGGTGCACAAGAACCAAATCAATGTTACACATCTCCAAATTATATGAGAAATGAAGTCCCTTGTGAGGAAGAAAGACAAACTTCAAACTTGATACCTTCAAGAAAAACAAAATGGTTACTTGAAATTGATGAGAACATAATGAGAAATTTTGATGGCAAGAGATCAGAAAGAACCATTTTTTTGTGGGTTTCAAAACTTTTTGATCATTTTTTTAGCCACAAGATATTGGTTGAGCAATGTCAAATGTTTGTGCAGTTGTTAAAGATGTCAAAGATAAGACCTATACTAGTCAAATTGAAGATTAGTGTGAACAAGAAAAAGGAGAGGAATGCTATTATTGTGAGAAATCTTTTTAGTGATCTTAATTCCTTTGGGAAGACTACCAAGGAAAAATACAAGAGAGCCGTTAGGAGGGTTATTACAACCTCCTTAGTAAGTCATCATTTGAGAAAGGCTCATTTGATGAGACAAACTTGTGTTGACTTGAACCTAAATCGTAAAACTTTGGATAGAGCATGTGCAAGAAGAGAAAGACTTGATGATCCTCTTAAAAATGATACATGTGCTTATGGTGGGAGAATTACACGTTGTGATAAGAAGCTTACCGATGGTGTGAAGGATCAATTCAAATATTTTGGCAATCTAACTCAAGAGTGTCACAAAATGTGAAGGATGTCTTGAAGGTGAGAATTGACATTCGAGACCGCACCCCGCATCCAAAACATTATTTGGAGGTGAGTCAAACAATGTTATTCAAAAAAAATTGTGAGACATATCCAACATTGCAAATGTCACAAAGATCTTTTCAAGCATTCAAACCTTTTTTGTGTGTGCCTCTTAAGATTCAAAATAATTGTTGTAAATATCATGTGGAGTTTTCAATGCACCATGAATTGTTACGATCCATTAATTTTACTTTGCATACTAGTGAAATGTTGGAGGAGTGTGGTGCAAGTGCTCTTCCAAAATAATCAAGAGACTTGATAGATGATTTTTTATGTTCTAGAGATGATGGATGTTTCTTTTATAGACAAGATTTCTTAAATGACAAGTGCTCAGAGTGTGGTGAGCTAGTGAAGTGTGTTTCATGTTTTCATGAGGGATGAAAACACGATTTTGGAAATACAATTGTCCAAAAAAAGTATATGAAACCGTTAAATATACTTTGAAAAGTGAGGTGAAGGCTCTAGATGTGAGTTGGTTACAAAAAGAATGCAATGTAGCTGATTTTATTTTAGATTTTAGGAAGAATCCTTTAACAAGTATGCAAGGCATAGTCATAGGTCTCTGTGGTTGGATCAAAAATTCAAGATTTTTAAGGAGACTTTCCAGATTGACACTATTATATCGGTCGTTGACTTTGCAGAGAACTATACATTGCAGCCCCAAAATGAGTTGCAAGCTCAATATTACAATTCTATTCAGGTTGCTATTTTTGTCCACATAACATATAAACATTCCCTTGATAGTACATAAGATGACTGGAAGATAATCAAAGATTACCATTTTTATATGAGCGATGATAGATCTCACTCTCACGAATATGTCCAACATTGCTTTGAGAATTATTTTGAGTGGGCGCGAGAAAATGATATTGTTGTGGATAGACATCTCATTTGGTCAAATAAATGTACATGTCAATTAAAAATGCTCATATGTTTTATTGGTTGTGTATAATGCATGTAGGGAGAGGTGTACCTCACATTTAGAGTTTTTTTTAGATCGGTCATAGAAAAGGGGAGCACGATGGAGCAAGTGCATGTGTAAAGAGAGATCTAGTTAAGGAGCAATTGAGGATTTCAGGTGCATAACTCCTTGATGCTCTTTCTATTATTTACTGGCGTACTTCAACATTGTCACAGGGGGGACTCTTGATTCAGTGGTGCGCAGATTATTTTGATTGGTTGAGTTGGGCACAATAGGAGATAGGTTGGATTGTCAAACCGTGAAAGATTCTTAAAAAAATGCATTCATTTCAAAGCTCAAATGCTAGTACATGGATCATTTGGACATGAGATTTGGCTTGTTTTTGTCTGAGGTGTCTTCAGTGTGATTGGGATCAGTGTGAGTCAAGTGAGTGGGTCGATACGTGGGTTCCACACTATCTAACTCCTTTATCTGTCACACTATCTGTAATAAATGATGACATGGATTGTTCACTTGACTATGACCATGTCTTTCAAATCTTCTACATACTGGACATGTTTTTGCATTGGTTGCACCATAGGGGAACGATGAGATATCAGATTACTGGTTAGCACGTTGTGTACAAGGAAAGAAAAAACTTGCACAATTGATGAAAGATGATGATATGTTCACATATCCAACAGGATCCCAATAGGATCACATGTTGTTGTAGGAACATGGTTGTGCACATACATGATTAGAAATAATGGCATTACTACATTTGAATACTATAAAAAGAAAAAAAACATTCTCATGTATTCACACCTTGTTATAGCAGCGAATGTTAAGTTGTTCAAACATCAAGGAAAACCAAAGAAAAAAGAACTTTGGACTATTAGTAATGTTGATCATGAAGCAATATTGAATACCCTCAGGCAGAGAGATGAACCTTCAGGCACACTTGAGTAGGTAAGTGCAACTCATGTTCTTTGGTTCGTTTACTTACTTATACATTCTTAATCTTTTTGTCAACCTATAAACTTCTTTTTTCTCTATTAACTTTTATTGTGCCTTCTGAATGCAGGGATTGGAATGTAGATGTCATAGAGTACCATGTGTTAAACTTATACACTTTATGAGCGAAAATGACACTTATTTTTGATATATAGTTGTGTATCTACGATTTTGAGTAATTCTATATGTCGGACTTCTGATAACATTGATATATTTATTCACAATATGTTGTATTCATAAAAGTGTATTGAGGCACGAAACATGTGTTGTGTATGGTAATGGGGTTGGGTTGTCAGAAGACTTAAAAATTTTGATTTTTTGGGTTGTTGGGAGGGTTGGCTGAATATTAAAAATAATTGAATTTTAGTAGAGTGTATAATTCGAGAGCATACCACTAACAATTAACAATAATTCATAGTTGAAATTTCAAACATACCACTAGCAATTCAAGAGCATCAAGAACCGTTCATCATGGGAGAAAACTGTCATCTCCATCGACTCCAGTTAGCCAGGTAAATGCTAGTGGATACCTTTTTTTGATCACGTAGCACCAAGAACGCTTTAAGGCATGTCGGACCGAAGTGTTCCCAAGGTGCACTAAGCCAAATTGGGCAGCAATTTTTGGAGAGCGATATCTCGGACCTCGTGAGGGATATCAAACATTCATGAAGTTTATAAGGACCATCTTGGGAAGGTCTACAAACACGTGTATCAGTTCTGGGAGATTCCACTTGGATTCCATTTGGCGACCTGATCTCGGTTGGTGCAAAAAGTTGCATTGTTGCTTAGTTGAAAGTTGCTCAATGGTGCATCTTTCAAACCATTCATCATGGGAGTAAAATGTCAACTCCATTGGATCCGGTTGGCCGGGTAAACGCCATTGGATACCTTTTTTTTCTTTCCTAGCATCAAGAACATTCTAGTGCATGTTGGACTGAAGTGTTCCCAAGGTGCACTAAGCCAAATTGGGCAGTGATTTTTGGAGAGTGATATCTCGTACCTCGTGAGAGATATTAGAGATCTGTGAAGTGAAAAAGTGTTAGGATTGCTAAACTACAATCTTCCCAAGAACACCTGCATGCAAAGCTCTTACAAAGACGAAGAAGCAGACAGAAGAGAGAAGACAGAAGAATGGCTATGGCGGCCGATAGGCCAGAGACTGCAAATCCATTGTGACAGAATAAATTTCTATTAACACAATAATCAATTACAAAATGATCTCCCTTGATTTGAAATACAAAGCGGTCAATCCTTATAAAGGATACCGAAACCCTAAAAGGGAAACAACTAGGAAATAGAAACTTCCTAAGTCTAACTTAAGCTAAGAGTAGATAACTAATAATTAACTGATTTAATTATTAGCAATACTCGACTACTCTAACACCCCCCTTAAGTGTAACTTAGGGAGAAGCAAAAAAAGATAAACTACTGCAGAAAGCAGGAAAGATGGGTCCCGGCAACTAGGCCTGATCAGGTACCCAAACAAGAAAGAAAAAGATGTCCCAGAGAAAGGAACAAGAAGAGAGCAAGAAGCATCTCCGAAGCATGTCGGAAAACTCTGTCAGAAGATACTGCTGGAACCCCCACTGAAGTGCATGATCAGGTAGAGAAGACAAGTGTCTGAAGAGCTGATCAATCGAACCAGGAAGCAATAGAACCAACAGGTGAACCCCCCCAT
>MU223216.1:370147-382999 GCA_018584345.1 Thuja plicata
TCTTCTGCAGGGTCTTTTCCTGTAGTGTCATTGATAATGTTATCCAACCATGATTCATCATTGATATCATCAGTTATGTTACCTTTTATTGTCAAATATTCTTTGGTAACCTCTTCTTCATTACTCAGGTCAATATGAATTGGACTTGGTGGATTTTGGCTTTCCTCATTCTGTGTTTTGTCAAGAGTAGTGTCGGGCCATACTTCATCTATAACTTCAGTATGTTTGGGGCATGCTGGATCACTCTCTTCTTTATCCAATTCCACAGATGATTCATATTGTATATCCTTGATGATGATGTTTTCCTTCTCCATACTAGCTTCCTTAATAGGCTTTTTGAGTATCTTGCACCATTTCTTAATGCTGTCTTGATCAAGATCAATTAGCTTCCCTTTGAGAAATTCATATGCTCTCATTTTTGGTGAGAACTGCTTTTCATATTTCTTCATCATCTCACTTATTTATTCCTTCTTTGAATCTGAAGGCATAAGAGTAACAAGTACTCTTTCTCTTATTTGTTTTTCTTGATGCAGAGAAAATGTCCATCTAGCAGACAATCTCGCTGATAGTTCCTTAGGAATGTCATATTCTGAGAATTGTAGTGGAACATAATGATGTTTTCACATTTTGACTATAATAGTGTCTTCTATCTTATTTTGATCCTTTGGATCAAACTTTAACCATTTCCTAATGTTAGGATCAGAAATAGATGGCGATTCTGAGATATTCTTACAGATTTCATCAATTGTGTTTGGAATCAGGGGTTCTTTCCCCTTTTGCACATCTATGTCAGCTTCATCCATAGATGAGTCTTCTAGATCCTCTTTTGTCCTAACCCATTTCCTCCTTTTGGTCTGTATTTCCTTAGGTGAGACCGGTTTTCTCTTGTAGGTTCTCACTTTGCCTTTCTTAAGTGGTGAAGGAGTTGATTCTTTTGCAGTTTTGCTTCTTGTTTTGGAAGCGGCTATTCTTCTTTCTTTCTTAGGTGGAGGAGGAGGTGGAGAATCTGACTGTGTATCCTCTGAGTCATTCTTTTCTATCTCTTCACTGATAGGTGACTGTCCTTCGGTTTGTTCCTCCTTTCCTTTTGTTTCCTCTTCACCTTCTTCAGTGACTGCAAATTGCCTGGTTAACTTTTTAACCATTTTGTTCTTCTTGTTTATGATTTTCTTGACAATAAGATTTGTCTTGATCTTTGGTTTGGCTTCTTCATAGGTGCCAAATCTTGGTTTCTTATTGTCAACTGGTTCATTCAATAGTGCCTTGATGCACTCAATAGCCTGTCCTGTTTTGATCTCATATTCCAAATGTTATAGCTAGGATTTCCTAGGTACTAATGGTTTGATATGGGTAAAATCAGTATCTACCATAAAACATATATCCTCTTTGTATTCTTCTATCAAACTTTCAAGTATCCTAGTTCTTGCTTGCATCTTTTCTTTAAATTCTTTGAAGTACTCATTCATTAGGTCATCAAAATTTGTTCCTAGTGACTCTATATCCTCACATATTTGTATGGTGACCGGTTTGCTTGTATCTCATACTACTTTGCCTATGGAAGGAAAGTATTCTTCAAAGTAAAAAAATATGCACATAATGAGGGAACCAAACTTACAACTATTTTTCTTTGAAGATCTTATGGTGTTCATGTTCACCTCAAGTTGATTCAACAAAATCTCTGCAAGATCCATCTTCTTTCCTTGTTTGATGATCTTGTAAGTTGTGCTCATAGCAATGCTTTCTATGCTATTCGTTCTGCTGGCCTGGAAGATATTGTATCCTGCCACACATGCACCAAACTTGAGTTCGTCGTCAGTGATAGTGTTGACCTTGAGAGCTCTTTTGTCTAATTTTGCACCAGTTAGATTTTCCACTTCCTTCAAAGATGGGTGCTTGTGAGCTTGTGGCTTGTTAGTTGTAGGATATATAGTAACTGCATGAATAACATCCTTTGTTATTTGTTTTGGCTTATTGAGCCATAAAGTTTGGTTATGCATTCTGCTGAGAACTATCTTTATCCATTATGTCTTAAAAACTCTGGGAAAGTGTAATCCATTTGTGAGACCTTTCACTTCCAGATCCTTGTACTCTTCTTTAAGGTTTCTAGCTTCATCACAGAGTGCCCTGTAGGCATTATCTAGGTCCAGATCTCCTAATTCTGAGATCTTGCAATGTATATAGGACCTTACGTCCTCTACCAGCAAAACCCTAGGTGGGATTCTGGAGAATGCTCCAGAATCATCAGGTTGTGATGCGATTTCTGGGTGTAGCTTGTATTTATGTTCAACACAAGTGCCTCTGCTGATAAGCTTGATCAATTTCTTCTTATCGTCTTTCAACTTTTAAACTCTAGAAGTAGATGCCATCATTTTTAGAAATTTAGGGCCTTTCATAATTTAAACACTGCGGTCGATGAATGTAGGTACTTACTGAATCTCTTTGATCGCTCGTGAATCCTTTGAGTTGAGTTAGAATCTTACTGAGGTCACACTTCAATTTGATCTTCAATGTCTCTACGTAGCTCTGTTTGGTTGCTTGAAAATTGTGGGTGCGAAATGAGTTCTTTTGTCATGATTTTATAACTTTTGTGCCCTAAGTTGTCATTAATGCCCAACAACTCATCGGTATACAAAGACTGAGTTCATCGGTTGAGACATAAACAACATCTTCGGTGTAGGCGCAAAGTGTTGGGATTGCTAGCAGCTTTGGTGACTTCACCGATGATTGTCGGGAAAATGGTGACGACAACTTTCGTCGGCTCAAGGATTATCGATGTCCATTGGTTTACACTTAGCGACTTTGCTTTTGTGTAATAACCGATACATTTTTGTAAGTAGTGTTAACTATTCAGTGTGTGCTCACCGATGCTAATTTGTACCCATTAACCGATGGTTGTTTTTCAATAATATTACAAGTAACAATATAGTGCATCTTCAATAATGCTAATTTTGTCTATATGATCAATATGTAAATGGAACCGACGCATAATATAACTTGTCATAATGCAGTTCCATACTTACTTGTGCAACTTAGTTGGAGATGGTGATGCCACCATATCCATTGGATGAGGCGTCATCATTTGCATTGCTTGTTCCAGCACCTTCAGTGTTTTTGGCTTTTACCCACATCTTGTTTCTCATCTTCTTGATGTCATCAATGGTGTTTCCATTGGCATAAGTGCTTGTTTCTTTCAGTTGGTCTTTTCAATCTTTTATCACATGTCCAACCGTATGACAATGTAAACATGCCATGCATGGATTGAACCATCCTCTTATTTTTCTAGTCCATTTTCTCATACAGTTGGTAGATATATGACCATACCTTCCACATGCTGTGCAATTTACCCATGTGTTATAGACCCAAACATATGAGTTACCTACTCTTGTTGGTTTGTAGCCATTATCAGGTTCTTTTGGTGTCCATGCTTTCTTGTTCTTTTTCCATCATTCCTGATATGTATGTCCATTCATTTTGCAGGTAGGACAGTACTTGTCCATGTAGGTTTCCCTCTTTGGTTTTGTCACCTTGGATATGCATTCATATGCCTTGTGTCCTTGCTTGTGACATTTATAACACTTACCAATGAAAGTAGATTGTGATTGAGGAATACATTTCATTTTGTTTCTACAAATGTTTGAGGTGTGGCCTGGTTTTCCACATTGATTACATGACAGCTTCTTGGTCCTTGGAGTTGCATAAAAATTCCTTTAATCTGATTGATTAGATGATTCTCCATTGTCGGCATACCCTATTCCTGTGTAGTTGTTGACACTTCTTTGACCGTCAAGGAAATCGTCCATTCTTTTATTGCTATCTTCAACTTTCTTGATCAATTCATTGTGTTGATTCTGAATCTTGACTTCATGATTTAGTTTCTCATTCTCTTCCCTTAGCTCACTGATGATCTGTATTCTTTGAATGAGTTCAGTATTTAATCGGTGTGCCTCTTGACTCATAAGAATAATCTGATTGGTAATCTTATGGTGATGATCAGTAAGTCTTTGAATCTCTGATTATTTTTCTTGCAGCGTCTTGGTAATTTTCCTCCTATCATCAATACCCAATGTTCTCTCTTATTTAGATTTTCTTGAATCATTCATGACATCAATCATTTTTACCATCTGAGTCTCTTGACCGATTTGCAGCATCTTGATTTTCTGTGTCAGATGTAGATTGACTTCTTGTAGACTTGTGATCTCTTCTACTGATGTGTCTGAAGCTTTGCTTGTTGATGATTCAACATAGTTGAAGTAATCTGGAATCTCCTCTTCTTGATAATCTTTTTCTTTAAGCTTAGTTGCCATGATCTTTCTTTCATCAAGCAAATTTCTCATACTTACTCTCGCCTCTTTATACTGCTCATAGTAAATCTGAATTTGTAATTGCTCATTCTCAATAGTCTTGTCCAGTCTGTACTTTTCCATTGTGTTGATATTTTCTCTTAAGTCTTTAAGCTTTTCAAGAAAGAGACTTAGCTCTGATATCGATTGTTGGAATTATTGGAATGATGTACTGAGAGGGGAGGGGTGAATCAGTACCTCTAAAACTTTTTATGTGGTTGGCCCATTAACCTTTGAGTCATCAGATTTGTATATTCCTATCTATCTGTTAATCTTTCTATATGTAAGTGAAATCATAATATAAGTTATTTACATGTGTAAACATTCAAGAAACATTCATGAAAACAAATAACACATAACACATGATATGATATCGCAAAAAAATCCTGTTAGAAAGTAAAAACTGCGGTGGGGATGTCTACCCACAAAACTTCACTATCTGCAGATAAGAAGGGAGCCGACAAAGGCTTACAATTGATCACTTCTGATGATCTACCCTGTTAAGAGTATTAGAGTGGAGACCTATTAGGATCTACTTCGTTTGAAGCTTTAGCAACACCGTTAGGTGTGCACTCTGTTAAGACATCTATCAAAGAATGGTTAAGTCCACCTTCTACAAAAGGATTTTAGTTGTGATGCACTTTTTAGAATGCAACTACAATATAAATATTGATCTGATAGTGAATACAATCTCTAATTGCTGATAACAGATCCTGTAAAGCTTACAATGTAAATTTAATCACCTTGAGTGATTGAGTGATACCTTGTCTCTGCTCGTCGGTAGCCTTTTTGTGTTCTTGATAACCGCTTTGATCTGTTTCTATACTTTGCATGAATTATGTTCTGTTGCTTAGATTCTCTCCATGGCTACTATTATTTTTCAAATGATTACAAATCTTGTTCCATTACAAATGATTGAACATCTATTTATACTAGTTTCTAGCTCTATTCTTGATTCACGCTTTTACAAATTAAATCTAGATCCAAGGTTTACAACTTGACCTTGATCTTTAGTTAGATATGTTTTAGATCCGTTAGGATGCTTTAAAACATTCACAATTTGCTTGCTTGACCCTCAGGTAAAGATTTAAAACAAATAAAAACTATATAAATAGAATTACAATGTTTTATTTGACGTGTAAAGTCAGATCCACTTTTTGCGGGTTCTGTAACTGACTGTCGGTTCTGATGGTCGGGTTGTTTTGTCAGTTCTATTGGTTTTGTTCTCTGTCGGTGTCCCTTAATTGAACTGTTCGTCAGGTATGCTTTTTCTTCTCCATCGGCGATGTTCTCAATACTGTATCGTCGGTAATGCTTGTCGTTGGTTTGACTCTTGTCAATGTTGGTTGGGCAAGTCTATACTTATCATTTTTATGATAGGCATTTTCATCTCGTCGGGTATCCTTGCTGTCCTCCGGTTATGCTTATACCGATGACCTTTATCATGTTTTTCCCTTTAAGTAAACTAATGGAAAAACTTAATGTCATCAATCACCCTCTAGTGGCAACTGGTGAAACATGCATCATTATGTAATAAGATGACCATAAAAATTAGAAAGCACATGTATATACTATTATAAAAAATGAAACCAATGAGTATATTAAAACGTATGTACCGTAGAAGTGTCAAGGCCAAATGAAATGGCCGAAAGCATGGGCCCCTCAACTTGTGCCATCTCCTCCTGTGTCATCAACTGAATATAAATGGAACACATAAAAAAATGAAAGTGGGAAATTATTATAAGAAAATTCTAGTTAAAATATGAATGTTTAAAATTAATTACATTGTAACAATTTAATTGTTTACTCTTACCGTAACAGTAGGATTCCATGGCTCTGCATGCCCCTGATGCACATCTCCATGAGGTGCTTCAATGCCTGTAGTGTGTTGTGTAGTATCGACCACCTCGAAGATGTAGTTATATGCATCACTATCATTTAGGGGACCCAAGCACATATTCTTACACATAATGCAAGTGTGGGGCATGTAAACATGTGAGCTCTTGGAGGATGTGGAAGGGCCACAACCATCAGCACGAGGAGGCAACAATGTCGCACTCTGCCTAACTAGTAGATCACTCAAGGTGTGAATGGCTCAAATAGTTTGTGAGTTGGCCTTAGCAATAATATCAGGATGTTGCATTATAGGAGGTGGTGAAATCTCGGGAGGGGGGACATATGTGAGAGATTTCACCCGGTGTTCCCATGACCTATCCTGAGGAGTGCCTAAGCATACACCCTGGTTCGGTCTCATGCTCTAATAATTTGCCTTGTGACCGAGCACAAATTCAGCATGCAATTTTCTTAAGAAATATAATGGGACATCCAAATTGCTGTGGGGTGGCCTATCAAAAACCATCCACCAGGGGTCCCAAAAGTGGTCACGAATTGCATCATTTGTGCACCATTTAATTGACAACTTGGTCTTTTTAGGGTCCACTTTTAAACCGGTTTTGGGATCCACAAAAAAGTTACATATGTCATGTTTTGTTATATTTAGGTTCATAACTTGATCATAATCAAGTCCATCATCAAACTCGGTGTGCATGGAATCATGCCAAAGAAGTGCAACATTAAGTTTCTCTGTGAGTTTATCCATGTTTTCAATAGTGGAGTTCAATGTGGAAAACATGGGGCACAGTGTGAGGATATTGGTATATGTAGTATGATATCCTCTAAGCTGATTTAGATTGTCTCCTATGAGATACTCTAAAGGTCGAGGGTTTGATACTGGTTGGTCTTCTGAAGGTGGGGGATTGTTTGGAGGTGGTTCCAGATTGTTAATGGGGTCATTGGGAGGGTTTTGTGAATGGTTTGAGTCCATTTTTGAATACAATTAAAACAAAAATAGACAATTATAATCAATTTTTTAAAAAATGATAAACGATATCAATTAAACCCTAGTTTTTATTAAAAAAACTACAAATTTCAATTAAAAAACAAAAAAACAACAAACAAAACTTAAAAATTTTACATACTTGTTCAATTTGGAGATATTTCTCAAATAGGAAAATTAGATATCAGATAGGTTTCAGATATCCGAAATGTTGGGATGTGTTTGACGTTTTCATAATGAAAACTGAGAACGCAGCCCGCGGGCCTTAAAAATAAGTTTTACTAGAAAATATTAGATATCCGATAATATTGAATATCCGATATTATTAGATATTCAATTAGGCTTGTGCTTTGAATTTTGGTTTGGCCAGGTGTACTGACACCTAGGCCTACTAAAAAGTCAATAAGCTTTTTAGTGCGCTTTTGGACAAGTGAAAAGGAGGATTTTTACACATCGCTAGTTTTTGGCATACCATGATCCTGCACATACCCTGTACAACATCAAGTAATTAGATATAGTGATAACAGTAAGAAAAGGCCCCTAAAAATCTTCATAAAATTCTAGCAAATCTTACCACGATTGATAACATTGTTATCTAGACATTAAATTTATTGAGCTGGATATATTTTATCTTATCTTTTTTTTTTCAAAACCCTTTTTATTATCTAAAGTCATTTTGTGGTCTTTTTCTACCTCAACTATAGTGTTTGTAATTATATATTTTCTCTTTTATCCTTTTTACTAGGGTCCACAAAGGGAGCCAATATGATAAGGAAGTGGAGTAGATTGGATAATTTTTCCCTAGATAATTGAGGTGTTGTAATTAAACCTCAATGCTAGAGATAAAAAGAGAACAAAAGTAAGAACAATAGACTACAAGGATTTATGATATGTAAGAAAACCTATAGATAATAAATTAAATTTATCAACAATCATAACACAACTTCAACCCATTTATCATCTATGTTTACTAGATAACCAAATATTACATTTGGGTCTAGTATAATATCTACTTTGGGTATGTGCATGATCATGGTATACTAAGCTATGGCCTTAAGTGGCAATGAAAAATTAGAAAATCAAGGTTAGTCAACTTGACGTAAAAATTTGGACATCTTATCAACCTTATGTCAAAAAGTTGTAAGAATTGAATCTATAGGAAATTGAATGTAGTTTCTAAACTACTAGTCCTTTTCTGAAAAAAAAAACAAATCTTATTGTTGAAAATTTTAGATTTCAATGTAGTAGTACAAAAATTTCAGGAAAAAAGATAAAAAGTATGTGTATGTTTGACCACCTTAATCACAATCAAAAGATGATATCTTTTCACAAGATTCTAGATATAAGTAGCAGACTCATGCCCGAATGTGGCGCATATTTGTGTATTTTTTTTCCAAATAAATAATTAATTATGAATTTTCTGCTACAACTTTTTCAGATTAAAAAACTCCCTTGTCTGACCACCTTAACTAATTCTAAACTTTACAAAACTGAAAAGTTTTTTTTTCTTATAGTAGGCGAAGCATAGAATGTGACACATGTTTCATATTTCAAAAAGGTTAAACCGTTTGAAAGTTATGGTTATTTATCAATCGGTCAATCAATCAGGACTTTAGAGGCGACTCAATTAGAATATAAATAATAATTACTTATTGACCTCAAAATTTGACAGCAATTATATTGATGGGAAGCTGATAATCTCGTTAAGAAACCTTTTTTGTTTCATCAATTTTGGGTGAAAAAAGTGTTGGAGATTTGATTCTGAGAGTTGATCGATTGTATGTTTGTCATTGATGACAACATATAATACACAGTAGTAATTCTGTATGTACTTATCTGAATGATGACATGAATACTTGCGTGGATAGATACATGTTTATTATGTTATGTTCATACACACAGACTCAGATATGATGTTTCAGTAAAGTTATGCAATTCTATTACTAGCAGTTACAGTTATGAAAGTATAACGGTTTAGGGCCGACGTATATAACGTGTTTCATGAGTTGGGCCTATCTTCACGATATGCATGATTAATTATGAGTTGATGATATAAATCCAAAGGCGCCAAACGTGTCTCAAGAAGATTGCAAAGTTATGGTTAATTTGGTGAGGCCGACTTAGTGAAGTGTCGCACGTCTGTTCAACATTGACTTGTGCGGACTTAATATTTTTTGCATGCTTAGTTATGCCGACTAAGATATTGATGAAGTGTTTCTAAGAGCCAACATGACCTTCTAATTTAGAGAATATACTTATAGTAGTTCAATTGTGATACGCTAAGTGTGAATGATACGAAAAGTGAAGAAAGATGTATAAAGCAGATTATCAGAGTTGGTTCATTCATCAAGGGTCTATGTGAAGAAGAAGTGAAAGACTGTAATACACTGGAACTGATCAAGACAGCAGGTCTACTCTACAGTTCATCATTAGATATAGTGCATATCTGTTATCTAGAAGGTTGTAGCCTTCACCACCAAGTAGTGAGCTTTTGGATAGTGAGTCCACCACCCCTAACAGGGTTATTTGTAAAAGACTCCTAACACCCTTAACCAGGTCTCTATACTTATTGCATTGTATTGTACAACTCCTAACAGGGTTGAAATATCTTCTAACAGGGATTACTACAAACAAGTATAGTTTATTGTGGGTGTTAATTCCCACTAGGGTTTTTACCATTTGGTTTCCCCGTAATCAAATTATGTGTTTAGTATTGTGTTATCTGATTATGCATTTAATTTGTTGTATACTAAAGAAGTAAAAATGATTGAAGTAACTGATAACTGATTCACCCCCCCTCTCAGTTATCATTTGGGACTATTCTAACAATTGGTATCAGAGCCAAGTGCCTTGGAGAAGAAGCCTAATATCTTAAGGTAGATCATATGTCTTACTTCAGAAAAGAAAGCCCTAAGTTTGATGGAGAGAATTATTTGGATTGGAAAAACAAAATGATAACACATCTACAGTGTATTGGCTTTGAGATCTTTGAAATTTTTACACAAGAGGTTCTAATTCCATCTCTGAAAGACCTTGCAAAGGATGACGCTACCAACAGACAAAAGGACATATTTACACATAATGCAATTGCCAAAGAAGCCCTAATCAGTGCCTTATCTGACAGTGAATTTTCTGAGATCAAGAAAATTGACAGAGCCTATACCATATGGAAGTATTTAGAAGACATGTTTGAAGGAGATGTTCAAGCAAAAAATGCACGCAGGAAGACATAGAAGAAGAAATACAACAGTCTTGAGATGTTACCTAAAGAGAACATTAGAGCTTACAATCAAAGGATAAATGAAGCAGTATCTAGAATCAGGAAAAATGGTGGTGAAATATCAGAAGAAGATATAATGGACAATTTTCTAACTACTTTGACATCAGACTATGAAAACAAGATCAACATTCTAGAGGAAACTATGCAATTCTCACAAAACTTCAAGAGAGAGACTCTAATCAGCAAAATCTCTGTGTTTGAGATATCAAGACTGAAGACTAAACCTAAAAGTGAAACAACTTTCAAAGCCATAGTCCATGGTAAGAAATCCTTACACATCTCCAGTCATAATGAGAAAGAAGAAGTTGATGAAGAACTTGAAGAAATCATAGCTATGATTGCTAAAAGAGAAAAGAAAGGAAAAGGTAAATATGAAGGATAGCTTCCATTCAAATGTTTTTCATGTAATAAGATAGGTCACTTTGCATCTAAATGTCCCACAAGAGTCAAGAAGTTCATATATGATTATAAACCCAAATATAAGAAGGAATGTTATCATGCTGAAGAAGGTGTAACCGATGAAGATTTAGGAGAAGATGAAATTGGATTCATTTCCCTTAGAGACATGGAAAGGCTTCTTGAAGAAATGGACATTGTAGATGAAAAGGAAGAACAAGAACTAGCCCTAATCTCCAAAGCAGACATCAGAACTGATTGGATCATTGACAGTGGATGCTCTCATCATATGACAGGTGACAAAGACATATTTGTTCAGTTAGACAAGTACAAAGGTGGTATGGTTATATTTGGAGATAACACTCCCAAACCTATCATAGGCAGAGGTGCTATCACCTTGGATGGAAATAACAAGATAGATGATGTTCTATATGTTGATGGACTTCATCATAACTTACTAAGTGTTGGACAACTACTTGACAAAGGTTATCATTTAGACTTCAAAGACAACAAGTGCATTATTAACAACAAGGATGGAGACATGATTGCATCAGGCTCCAAAACAAAAGGTAATGTTTTTTAGCTCAATTCTGATGTAATTTGTTTTGTTGCAAAAGTGGATGACAGTTGGTTATGGCACAAGAGACTTTGTCATATCAATTTTGATAATATAGTAAATATCAACAATGTTAAGGCAGTCAGAGACCTTCCTAGTATTGCAAGACCTGTTGACACTATATGCAGGGAATGTGTCATGGGAAAGCATGTAAGGAGTTCCTTTAGAAGCAAGCAGAACTCAGCTAAGAACAAATTGGACCTAGTACATATAGATTTGTGTGGTCCTACTCAAACAAGATCATACTACGGAGAAAGGTATTTCATTTTTTTTGTTGATGACTTTTCTAGGATGATGTGGGTTGCATTCTTAAAGGAGAAGTCTGAAGCCTTTTTCGAAGTTCAAAATATTCAAAGCTAAAGTTGAGAATGAATCCAGATTAAAACTGAAATGTCTAAGATCAGATAGAGGAGGAGAGTTCACCTTTGATCATTTTTATGACTATTGTGAAGAGCATGGTATTAAAAGACAATTGAGTGCACCTAGAACCCCTCAACAGAATGGAATTTCAAAAAGGAGAAACAAGATCATACTTGATATAGCGTGCACTATGATGATTGAAGGAAAAGTTGCGCACACCTATTGGAGAGACACAGTGAACATAACAGTATATACTATCAACAGAACCCAATTGAGGCCATGAGCGAATAAGACATCCTATGAACTTTGGTTTGGAAATGTACCTTCAGTAAAGTACTTTAGAATCTTTGGCAGCAAGTGCTACATCAAGAGAGATGATGGAGTTGGCAAGTTTGATGCTAGAAGTGATGAAGGTATTTTTCTTGGTTATTCTACTAAAAGAAAAGCATATAGATGTTTCAATTTGAGACTAAAGAAGATAATTGAAAGCACGCATGTTAAGATTGATGAAAAGTTTATGGTTCAAGAAAGATACTATGAATATACACCTATGATTGAGGATGAATCTAGACCTAGCAACAAAGATACTGTTATTGAAGAGATGTTTGATTTCATTGATGTCTCATGCAATGACCCCGAGAAAAGCAGAGAAGAATCACAGACTGTAGAAGAAGAAGACACACCTAAGATTCCAAAATTCACATCTAGATACCACTCTAAAAATGACATCATTGGAGATCAGAGCAGTAGTGTTTTGACCATATCAAAAGAAAAATGTCTAGCAGTAGATGAAGAGGTATGTTTACTTTCACAGATTGAACCTTTAAGTGTTGAAGATGCATGCAATGACTCTGATTGGAAGAATGCAATGAAAGAAGAATTAGATTAGATAGTCAGAAATGATACATGGGAATTGGTCCCCAGACCTAGTGACAAAAATGTGATTGGAACAAAGTGGGTATTCAGAAACAAGATGAATGAAGATGGTACAGTAGTAAGAAACAAAGCAAGATTGGTATGCAAG
>MU223216.1:390191-416771 GCA_018584345.1 Thuja plicata
GCAAAAGCACCCCCCCACAAAGTAGGATTGTAACCCCCGTACAACAAGTAATCAACAACTGAAAGCACAAAGAAAACTAGAGAAAAACCTGTATACCGGATGCAGAGTAGAAGGGAAAATGAAGCCTCTACTTCAACGCTGAAAATAGGTGCTCAAACGGTGGAATCAACAAACGAAACCAGCACCATCGCGTCCGGCTCAGAAACACCTTTCCGGCGATATTTCATTTTCCGAAAAACGATACCGGATGCTCAAGATATGGGCAAAAAACCAACTGCCCCTCCGAAACAATGCTCTCTGGAAAAACACAGAGACTGTGTTAAATTTGACGGCCGTTTGGCCGTCACAGGTTGTCGGGGTCGCCGGAAAATTTTTCCTGATCGCCGGAAAATCCAAAGTTGCCGGAAAATTTGAAAAGACCCACTGGAAAAGGTTTTCCGGGCGCTGATGTCATGCTGACGTCACGCTGACGTCAGCACTGTGCAGGTGGGTTGACTGGTGGCGGCGCCACCGGTGGAGGCGGCAGAGGGGTGGAGCGGCGGTGGTGACCGGGCTGGGCGCGGGCGGCGGCCGGGCGGCGGCCGGGCGGCGGTCGGGCGGCGGCTGGCCCCGGCGGCGCAGTGGGGGCGCGCTGCCCTGCAGCCGCTGCGGGTGGCGCGCTGGCGGCAGCGCCCGTGAGAGCCAAAAAAGCACGTGTTGGTGCGTTTTTCAAGATTTTTTTCTCGATTTTCGAGCAGTACGGCCCTAGGAGGCTCGAAATTTTTCCCTGGGGTCACGGAGACCAAAAGTAGTCGAGTTTTATATGATTTCGACTCTCCCGGGCCTTCTGAACGCAATGGCGGCGTCCGTTTCTGCTCAATCTACTCTAGAAGCTCGTGCCTCCTTCAAAGTGATAGAAAACCTCAGAAACAAGCTGTGGCTGTCGTCTTCGAATCCAGGCTTCAAGAACTTCAACCTCGGCAGCGACAGGGAAGCTCTGATACCATGTAGGATTTCACAAGAGTGCAAATCCACAGAAAGCCAAGATCACCTGCAAGCAAAATACCAGAAGCTAGAGTGAAACCTGTGAGAGAGAGAGAGCTAGGGTTTTGAGAATCTCAGCAGAGTGAGAGCAAAAATGTATTTTCCAAAAAGAATGAAACAATAATTACAAAAAGCGGCTTATAAGGTGAGAAACCCTAAAGCCGGAGAAAGCTAGGTTTGTGCATTTAATAATTAATAAACATATTAATTATTATGCACCTAAATGACAAGCTTAAGTGAAAAAGAATAATAGCGACCTTTAATAATTAAATCAGATAGACTTAATTATAAAGGTAAATGGACTATTACTCTAACACAAACAAGTATAGTTTATTGTGGGTGCTAATTCCCACCGGGGTTTTTACCATTTGGTTTCCCCGTAATCAAATTATTTGTTGAGTACTGTGTTATCTGATTATGCATTTACTTTGTTGTATACTAAAGAAGTAAAAAGGATTGAAGTAACTGATAACTGATTCACCCCCCCCCCTTCTCAGTTATCCTTTGGGACTATTCTAACAAAAAGGTCGTCAGCTACATGGTAAACACATTTTTTGGGTTGACCATCCACGTTTGGCATTGCAAAGCCAAAACCTGAGGCAAATACCAAGGCAATCAGACTTCTGAAACAATATTGGCTATCCAATATGTCCCGCCCAAATTTTGCTTCCCATTTAAAATTTCAACATTTTCATTTCAATGCTATTTTCAATTTTGATTTTAGTTTTTTATAGATTTCATTTTTTATAATATTAATATTTATATAAATACTAGATGATAATAGCATTAGTATTAATAAATTATTATTTATATTAGTATGATATTTAGTAATATTAGTATTAATATTATATTATTACTTATTTTAGTATTATATTATATTATATATATTAGCATTGTATTATATAAATTAGTATTATATTATTATTATTTATATTACTATTGTATAATAGTATAATATTTATTATTATTAGCCAATAGGCTTTTAGTGCAAGGTTGCTCGCGTACGACGGCTGACAAAACCTATCTCACGCATCAAACCACCAAAAATATGGTTTTCAACTACAAAAGTGGATTTGTGAAACGAGCGAAACACGTTTCAACAAGCGAAATGACCGTTTCAGGCAGGAAAAATGTTGGCAAGTCGTTGCAAGTCAACATAAATTTAGGAGTGTTAACTAGCTGTTTAACATTTACTTGGGAGGAGTATAACCTGTTTAACACTTACTTTTAACATTTACTTCAGCAGATTGACGGAGGACTATTAGCTCTTTTAATATTTACTATTGTGAGTTTTTTAAGATTGTCATCAAATAGTTATTTATTACTGAGTTTTTTAATTACTATTTGTTTTTTTATTAGGTGAGTTTATAATATTATATCTAGTTTTTGAATCAATAATTTTTTAATTATTCTATTATCTTTTTAAAGTAAAATTTATTTTAAATAAAATATTTAAAAGTGATTTATTATATTATTAGTTTTTATTTTTATTATATTTTATATTTGATAAGTAGGAGATATTTTTCATCAAGTCAAATTATTATATTGTTATCAAAATTTAATTGTATAGTTTTGGATCAAACACTATATATATATTCTCATTTCTCATTGCGTTGTCGTTGCCATTTTGTTTCCCTTTTTTATTCATCGATTACAACCTGTTCTAGCTTGGTCTCTGCTGGGTTTGGTTTGGAGCAGAAGAGGACTTATTGGTTGAATTAGAGTTTGGTATTTTTATATCTGAGTCTCTCTCTGGTGATACGACGGTGAGATATAAACGCATTCCATCCAGGGAACCCACAGATCGCCGTGATCAGGAAGTTGCTACTCCAGGTGGGTTTTGTTAACATTTAAGTATATGTATAAGTGCATTTTGTGCCTGGAAATGTGTATATCATATCTATTTCACGAGATCTCAACTCAAGGAAAGCAAAAAGAGTCTAAAGAATTTGATCTTGAGCTACACAACCGCAAAAACAATACCGTAACACACACAATTGATATGGGGTTATCTATTTAATATATGAAATGTAAAATTAGGACAACCAAATAATGTGTAGAGAACCTATGTTGTAACTTGTAAAGCTTGACTTCCAGAGATTCAAGCATCTAAACAATTAAACGATGGAAATCAAGAGGAAATTTTATTTTTATGACTAGATACACTTTGAGAGGTGGTCCAAACGAATTTTTATTGAAAAGTTTACAAATTTTATATTTATCCAAATGTGATAAATTGGAGGAATTGTGCGGTGACTTCCATCACCTTGGAGCCTTAAAAGAGTTAAATTTGTCTGGATGTCGTTTTTTAACCAAACTTCCCAAATTTTTTGGTCAGCTTGGTTGCTTGGAGAATATAAATTTATCAGGATGCTCTAATTTAGCTAAGCTTTCTGACAATTTCTGGGCCCACCCATCATTGATAGGATTAAACTTCTCAAATTGTAAGAGACTGGGTGCGCAATGGATGAATCTTGTGGGAGCCATTTCGAGCTTCCAGAGGTGGAGTTGTGTCATAGGTGCCCTTGATTTTGTATTTCATGGCGGCCAAGTACGGAGTCGGTGGAGGAACCAGGGAAATGTTGTTGATCGCCCACTTTGTGTATCCGTTGATCTTGTTCTGCGTGTTGAGAAGAATCAATTGCCTCTGGGACTGAAGTGGGGGAAACTCTTGGTGAAAAACACAATCCATACTCACATTTTCTAAATTTTAAACTTTTTTGATTTAAAACTTTTTAATCTCACATTCTATTTAACTTTTTATGCTTACATTTGGGAAGAAATAATAGTTGAAATTTTTTTTTACAGATTAAATTTTTTTTTTTATAGTTTAGTTAAATAAAAACTAATAAATTAATAAAATTAAATTTCTAATAGCATTTATATGTTTATTTTTTAATTATATTATTTAGTAATTTTAATAAATATATTGTATGAAAAAATTAGTAATAATATTATTTAACTTTTAAAAAAATGCATATTTTAAATAAATTAGTTTTATATCAACCTATTTCACAAGCTTTTTAATATTTTGATTATTTGATGTTTTGTAAAAGAGTAGATCGTGAAAATCCTATGCACATCTCCTTTGAACTTTCTCATTCGAGATGTTGATGTTAACAATTCATGCACAATCTAATTCATAAGATAATTAAGAAAAAGATCATGTAGTTTTTGAAAACCATGAAGATATGTGCATAAGATTATAAGATGTCTACGTTGTGTAAATTTTATTTTATCAATTTTTAGAAAAAAAAAAATTAATTAAAAAGGAAAATAAACAAAAAGGATAATAGTAAAAAGACAATTAGTAGCCACTATGTGACACTTGTTCAGTTTGATAATGAATCTTGTCATTATCTTGACCATCTATTCATTAAAATGGGTTATAAAATTAGATATAGTTCACATGTAATAATGATCATAAATCCAGAAGCAATTGATTACATTCACATACATGTTGTCAAGGTAATAATAATAATAATAATAATAATAATGTATTTGTTGAAACTATCAATCAATTGTGTTGTGTCACTCAGAATTGAATTAATTATGTTGGGAACAATGCGTCAATTAGCAGGACCACATGTAAAGGTTCAAGACAAGAACAACTATTGTCATATTGCTATCCACGATTAATTGTGTAGATTTTGAGTCAAACTCATTGACCCATGATTCATGAGTGATGGTTCACAAGATCCCATCTTTCATGAGAATGAATGGAACACTTATGACTCATTACATCTAAGTGATGGTCAACCCCATTTGCAAAACCTTATGTAACTTTTATGTCTTCTGAACCATTCATTAGAAAACCCCTTAAGCTCATCAATTGATAAGTAGGAGATAATTTCCACAAAAAGTCAAACTATCATATTGCTATTAGGATTCAACTCTGTAGATTTTGAGTCAATCTCTTTAACGCATGAATTTGATTCAACAATGTAGATTTTGATTCAACTATGTAGATTTTGAGTCAAACTCGTTATCTCCTACTTATCAAGAAATATGTGTAACAAAGGAATGAAGATAAAATTTAGAATTATATAAGTCATGGAATGTGTTTTGTTTTATATATTTTTATTAACTTTTATAAATATTTGTTATTTGATTATGTTTTTAGTTTATATAAATTTTATATTATATGTTGAAATTTATTTTAGTATTTTAAAATTTATGTTATATTTTATATAAAGTAAATATCAAATATATTTAATAAGAGTATATTTTAAATTGATTGTAAGTCATTTTTCTTTATCAATATCAAAATCATAAAATTTAATATAAAGTAGTTTTTATTAAAAAAATTCTTCTATTTAAATATTTTTTGATGACTCAAATTTGAACATATTATGGTTCAAGTAGGGATCATTGAACATATATCATCTCCCCCATTCTAAATCAACACCTCATCCTATTAAAATACAATTATACACACTTGTAAACATTAAAATTAAAATTAAGTAATAATTTTTTTTAAACATTAAATTAAGTAAAATTTTAGAGTAGTTGATGAATAAAGTATATATGAAGTTATATATAATATATTAGAATTTATTTATAAATAATTAGTTTTTTATATAATTATTATTATATATATATATATATATATATATATATATATATATATATATATATATATATATATATTTGTTGTGTAAGTTTTAATATTTTTAAACATATTATAATAAAAACTTTCAAAATATGTCATTTTTAAAAACTCTTTACTTTCAACATGATTTTTTTTGGCATAATTTAACTTGTATTTAAGATTATTATATACTTGATTATTATACATACTACAGAGATGTATGCAAAAAAATGCAAAAAAAAAAAATTATAAATATTTAAATTATATATTAAATTAATAAGTTCATTATTTATTATTAATTTCTTTGGTATACTCATTGTACACCATAATGCAATTTCTAGTGGTATATTTATAAATGTAAACTTTTTTCTATTCCAAGACTATAACCTATTGACATAGTTTAGCTTCATCTACTATAATATATTGATATTACTATAATAACAACTAATAACTCTAAAAGATGTTTCATTTGGCGGAATGAATACCCCTCAGTCCTTGGTAAAAGAAAAAAAAAAAAAAAGAGAAAGATGTCTCATATTAAAAAAAAAAAATGCATTTGAGAAAGAGAAAGAAGAGAAGGGAGAGGATGTGAGGGTGTGAAAGAGAGTAGGGGAGAAAGCTCTATTTTTTAAATCAAATTATAGATTAATCTCGATCTAACTATTAAACATAAAATGTCTAAACCACATACGAATTTTACCTCTCATTTATAAGAAACAAATTTTGTTTGCAGAGATCAACATGCATTAACATGCTCAAGATAAAATTTCCGGTAATGATTAAATTTATAATACAAATTCTTGAAACGCTTCTGGGGCAAACTGTAAACATAACAGGGGATAAATACTGTCCCATATCCCCCAGCTTTAGTGGCCCCCAAATTGTGAAAGGACAATCCACCGCCAAATTTCGCGGCAATTCTCACCGGACAGAACACAACACAAATTTGTAGGTGAAAGAAACAAAGGAAAATCCCCAATTTCGAAAAAAAAAAGAAAAAAAAAAGGGTAAAAGACATGTATGCTGTCATCTTTCTAAATAAAGAGGCTCCATACTATCCATGTCCACCGAGCTTTGCGAACCATTCGGCGACCGCCTGTGTCCAGAGCTGCTATATTTGGCGGCGTTTCCCATCTCTAAATCACTACTTCTTTCCACAGCTTTATACGCCACTAAATTTTCGGCGCCGCCATAATGTTTCATCATTTTAACATACACTATTATAGTGAAGATTATTAGGGAGGCCAAGTACCAATTGAACTGCAGATTGGCCAGAGCCTTGGCTCTCATGTTAGCCCCCTGCTCATCTCACTTCACCACCACATGACCGTGCTCTGGGTTCATTCTACACCCTTTTGGAATAAACTGAGGAATCCAGAGCATGAATCCCATGTTTACAAACCATATTCCCTGAAATAAAATAGACATTGACCTCACCATGGCCACTAAAAAGCTGTTGGGAAAAGGGACCTCTAAAATAGTGGAGACCAGACTGAGAAGAACAATGAGCTGTAGAAGCCAGTGGTATTGCCCCTCAGCCCCCATGTGATCAGCGGAGTGCAGATGAAACAGCAACAACTCCTGGCTGAACGCCAACGCGGCAATTACGTGGAGAAGCCCGTGTGGCACGTGGATCTCATGGCTGTCCACGTAGATTGCGACGGCGGCATAGATGAGAAAAAACAAGGAAATAGAAGAGTGCTCGAAATTGTTGAGGTGGTGGGGAGGAATAGTCCAGTCATCTGCAAGAGGCTGGTGTCGTTTTGGGCCGATGAAAAGCTCTGCAGAAATAGAAAGGCAGGCACCTACTAAAATAGCTAGCAACTCCAAATGCTTTAACATTCCGCCTCTAAATTTAGCCGGAAACCAGGTTCTGGTGTGGAATTCCCGTGGAGATCGAGCATAATTTCTTAAAGTATTGAAAAGATGCCAGAGTCCAATAAGGAAGAATCCCGCCCCGGGTAATACATGGCCAATAAAGGTGCCCATTTTAGGTATAGAAAATGTTATTGAGCATAGGTATGTGGTCGATGCATATTAAATAGATGTGAGCAAGGGCAGAGGGTTCTAGAAAAAAGGCAGAATTCAAAAGGAAGAAAGCTTGGGCGACAAGCGGCGTCTATGGCTGTAGCCGCCACATTCAAACATAGTATTTGATTTTGAATGTCATAGTTCAGTTGCACGTTTTAATGTTGGAAACGCTAAACTTATTTGAAATTTGTATGTAGGATTAAAATTGTATCCTGTTGGAAGACTCAAAGCGTCTGGTTTCGTGTTCAGAACGTCCTCTGCTTCAAATGTTAAAGGTAAGCCCAATGATAGTCAACGGTCAACGTTTTGAAACCGGAGAGACACGTATAGGGTGACGTTGTTATTGGACGAAGCTGACGTGGTTATCAGTTTGTTTGAAATTATGTGGCTATAATGGATAGCGTTCGCGTGGCCCAAATAAATGCTGAATTTTCGGTAGAATAGTGAAGCTCTCGCCGTCGAGCTTTGCTTGCGTTGTCCTTTCTAACACTTGTAGGCCGCAAAGCTACGTCTTTTATGATGCCATTTTTTTATTATTTATGAATAGTGTCTTTTTAATTAATAAAATATCAAAGTTACATATCTACAAAAAAAAGGGTTGGGGGACATAAAAATCACCCCGCAGAGTTCAAACGACCAAGCCGAAAACAGAGTACAACTATTAATAAAAAAAAATAGCCATAAAGCCATTAAGCAGCAAGAGCAGTGGCAGAAGGAGGAGGATCTTTATCATCAGAACCCCACACATTATTGGGGTTAACAGGAGGGTCGGGGAGCGACCA
Source organism: Thuja plicata (assembly GCA_018584345.1). Classification (NCBI taxonomy): domain Eukaryota; kingdom Viridiplantae; phylum Streptophyta; class Pinopsida; order Cupressales; family Cupressaceae; genus Thuja; species Thuja plicata. Next base: position 398,619 of record MU223216.1, read on the forward strand.
TCCATCATCTTCAACTTCTTTATATTTCTCTTCCGCCCTGGGCGGAGAAATGGCCAAAGCCAGGCACGGAAACTTGGAAGAGGTGGCAAGATGCAAATTAGAGCCACGACGAGAACCAGGAGCATCAGGAGGGGCAGACTGAGCCGGAGCTGGAGACCACCCAGAAGAACGACGAGGCGGAGAAGCCGAGTGGCGCCGCCACCTCTCGGAAGGCGGGGTGCGTGAGCGGTGTGCCGAGGAGCTGCGCCCACGACGGCAGCCTCTGGGAGGAGTACCCTCAGCAGAAATGGCATCGGGAGGAACCCTGACAACAGTGTAGGGAGCATTGCCCCAATGATTGAGCAGCTCCTACAGGTGAGCCACTTCTAGAGCCACTTTATTGGCTTGAGCTTGAATCTGCATCATAACATTATTACAAATGCAAGCCTTGTTATACAGAGCAACATTTGTATCAAGAAAGCTGTGAGAAAAAATAACAGCATTCCTATCTTTCCATAAAGTGAACAAAATCTCCATCTTGAAAGTGTGCCAAATCTGGGTAAACTTGGAGGGAAGTCTAGGAGACTCTCCTAAGACAATCATGTGCCAAGAAAAAGGCTCAAGCTGAAAGGGCTTGAAGAAATCATGAATCCACTGCCAATACTGTTGAGCTCTCCTACAAAATCAGAAGATGTGCAAAAAAGATTCAGGGTGACCACAGAAAGGACATCGAGGGTCATGAACACCCAGATGTTTGAGCCTAGGGCCAACTGGGAGCCCTTGAAAAACAAGACACCAAGCAAAAAGAGCCATCTTGGGCTCTGTAATGGCAGCCCAGATGGTTTGAAAGCGAGAGCTCCAGTGAGAAGTGGAAGAATGAAGATGCCATCTCTGATTAAGGGTATCCACCATCGGAAGATGGGGGGACAACCACCTATAACCCAGCCTTAGTTTGTAATTGCTGAAAGGCGTGGCAGGATACCATTTCCAATCCTTCCACCAGGGCCTGACAGACTGAATACCAATCTTATGAAGCAAGTTGGCAGGAATCGCAAAAACCAAAAGATCAAAAGTCTGGTGATCTGAGCGAGCCAAACGATACTGCACCTGCATATCCTCCCATGAATGGAGACCCATAGAGGCTCTAGAGAAGAGGTCCTTGGGAGTCCAGATGCCACATTTGAAAAAACGCAGAGCACTAGTCCCTTGAGTCTTGGCCAGAGGGATGCCTTGAATAGAAAACAACGGAGATCACCTGAGGCTCTGCTGATTGAAAGAAAGACCATTGCGAAAGGCATCACCATCCCAACGGAGCCAAGGCTTAATAGCTTCCCAAGCTTTCCAAATGCTCTTGATGATGAAGGTACCCTGGATTTGAACAGGTACTTTCATAGTGAGCAAGGTCTGGAGACAAATGCCCTTCCAAGCCGACCTGTGAACTGGGAATCCAGAAGAGATGCAGTGCCTGACAAGAATTTTCCAGGCCTCATCACCTGTAAGAGCATGGATAATCCACTTCGCACAGAGAGCATGCCCCTGCCTTTGAGTGGAGAGAAGGCCAAGGCCTCCAAAATCACGAGGAAGGCAACATAACTCCCAGGCAACCCTATGAAATCCATGGCCATCAGCACCAGAGGCCCAAAAAAAATCTTTGAGCAGACGTTCCAGCTTGAGATAAGAAGCCTTAGAGGGAGCCCAACAAGAGGAGTAGTAGACATGAGTAGCAGCCAATACTTTGGAACAAATCTGAAACTTTCAGCAAGGGAAAGAGGCTTGCAGATCCAATATTGCAGCCTTTTTTCAATCTTGGCAGTCACAGCATTCCATAAATCCACAAAGGAGCCATGGAAAGCAAAGGGAATGCCCAGGAAACGGAAAACTTCCCCATGCTGAACCCATTTCCAGCCAAAATTATTAAGCCAGGTAGGGGCTGGAAGAAAAGACTGTCTGAAACAAAGAGTTTTAGACCATTGGATAGCAGATCCAGAGGCTTGACAAAAGGTGTCCAGGCACTACAAGGTATTGGAGATGTTCTCCTCATCCTCAATAAGAGTGAGAAAGGAGTCATCAGCAAAGTGACCATTAACAAGCTGGAAAGAGGAATCAGGAAGAGAAATGCCACGAACCAAACCAGAGGAAACAGAGTTGGAAAGCAAATACCCAAAGCCTTCAACAACAAGCACATATAAGGCAGAAGCCAACAGACAACCTTGTTGGATGGATCGAAAAAGCCCAAAAGTATCAGATTGGGACCGATTGATGGTAATGCATGCGGAGGCATCGCTAAAAAGCAATTCCACAGACTGTAGGAAGTGAGGACCGAACCCAAGAGCTTGAAGCATAGCAAGAATAAAAGGCCATTCAATGCGGTCATATGCTTTAGCAAAATCAATTTTGAGGAACAGGGTAGCCTATTTAGATTGGCGAGCCCATTCCATCCCTTCCCAGACAACAATAATGTTGTCAAGAATATACCTGGATGTAATAAAACCAGTTTGTTCAGGGCGGACAATAAGAGGAAGGAGATGTCTGATTTTAAGAGCTAACGCTTTGGCAATTATCTTGTAGGAGACGTTCAACAAGGTGATGGGCCTCCAATTGCAGATATCCTCCGGATCACCAGATTTAGGTATGAATTTGATATTCCCTTTATTAATTAAAGTACCCAAACTTTTACTGTGAAAGGCCTCGAAGTAGACTTTGTGCAGGGCAGGACCAACAGCATCCCAAAGGTGTTTGTAGAACTCGCAGGGGAAGCCATCAAATCCTGGAGATTTATCATTGGCCATAGAAAAAGCCGCTTCTCTGAGGTCAGAGATGGTGCAATTGCTCACAAAAGGCACGCTGGTTGACCGCTAGGCGGTTTGGAGTAACAACAATACAAGCCTTCAGAGCCTCTTCCCGCGCAGCAAAATTACCCTACAAAGCAAACACTTGTTCATAATGCTGAACAAAATCCTAAAGAATGGCCGGAAGCTCAGTAAGGGTTTCAGATCCTTGTTTAATCTTTTGAATAAAAAAAATGTTTGCGGGAAATCCTTTTCAAGGTTAGAGTTGTCTCATCTCAAGGCAAATCTTAGCAAGAGAATTCAAAGGCTCGCCACTTAATGTCACAAATGTTCCTTTCGAGCTTAGTTGTTGATCAATACACAATTAATTAGGGAAAATGATCGTATGCAAAATATTGTTCATAGGGAAGGGATCAAAAGTGATGATAAGTTCTAGTTAAAAATCATGTGCAAAAAATCAAAGAATCTAAAGGATGCTTCAATAAGAGGTAGTGATAGTGACATCCTAGGGTAAATAAAAATTCTCAATACTTCAATCTTTTACTTTGCTTTTTTCTTAGAGATTATGCCAATCTACACATGTCCAACATTGTCTAGGTTGCAACTATATGGATCTAACAATTTTTCATCTAAGTTGGTCCATGGTGGAAGACTCCTGCTCTTGAAAGAGAGGTCACAAGTTCAAATCCCACAAGGAGTAGTATATGTATACCATGTTTCTAACATAGTTAGGTGCTTCCCGCAAGTAGTGCGAAGTAGTCCCATATTACTATCACCACATGTAGACAAAAAAAATAAATGGTTGGTATAGTGAGCTATAAAAGCTCTTTTCTTTTACTTTCTTTTTTCTTATCAATGGTAGATTTGTTCAATTTCAATTACCTAATGGAGTTTTAGACATTATTATTGAATACTAGTTAAGGTTTGATATCTGTAGTGTCATAAATTGTATATACCTTAACAATTTCACACTCTATTTGGCATCTATTTTAGCGTGGTTAACCCTAGCTCATTTAAAGCCCATTTATGCTTTATGAGTCCCTCTAAGTTTATTAGTAATCCCACAACTTAACCATCTTCAAAAATAATGTTGATAACTTTGCCACCATAGGAGTGCATCCCCATGGAGGTGTAGAAGTAGAGCTCTCTCAACCCCAACTTGACTCTATAACCCTTCTTGGCCTTGAGTTTTCTAAGAACCAACTCATATCAAACCTTAATAAGACATTTATGGCTAATTTTATTGCAAGCAAGACACCCATTTGATTATGGATTAAATCTACAAATAGTGGACTTCCTTGTGAACCTCATTAGTTAACTTGAATCTAGTTTTAAAGAAAAAATTTCATTGCAACATGCTATTTATTTTCCTATTAGTTTTATAAATTTCTCATTCATCTTCTGTTGGTCTTAAAACCCAATCTCATTCTTCCTTTGCTCCCAATATAAAACCCACTTCTGGGTGAACCCACAATAGTGGGTTACACTTTTTTGGACGAAGTATTTCCTCCAAAAAAAGACAAAATTCAAAAACTATGTCGGGTACTTTCGATAGAAAGTCCTCCCAACTTTCGCTCGAAATATTCAAACTTTTGATCGAAAGTTACAAAAGCAACTACTTTCGATCGATTAAAGTACCTTTTTATTAATAATTTTTTTTTTAAAAAGGTTACTTTCGATTGAAAGTAATTAGTATGGGGTTTGTAACCCCACCAAACCCTCATTGTCGCTTTCATTTGCATAGTGGGGTTCCATAGCATCCGAAAGTGTAGGGCTTCCGATTTGCAAACGTCAGTATATCCAAGTATTTTATGAGTTATTTTATGTATATACTGCATTGAATATATATTATTTTATGTTTTTTATTTTATATATATATATATGTGTGTATATATACATCTATTTATGTATACAATATATGTGTATATATACATATATATGTATATACATGTACATATGTGTACATATACACACGCACGTGTGTGTACACTAATACATTTGGTATTATTTTCTGACGACAATTGCTGACAGAGGATACACTTATTTGTGAAATTGGTTTTTTTTTTGTATTTCTTTCCCACGAAGTCGAAATTCTAACGGCTCTTTAGTAGACTTTCAGAATTATTACATATGCGGGCTATACAAGAAAAAAAAAAACAAAAAAAAAAACGAAAACCAAATCATTTTGATGTTATGTTATGTTGCGTGAGCAAAGGAGCGCGGGAGCAAAGGAGTCGAATTGAGGTAGAGTTATGCGATTTTGTTTTTGCATAAGATCATTATAGGAATTGTGCTAACCTGCCATTGACTATGAGACTGCCCTCATCATGTGGACCACGCCATTAATTTATCCTACTTTCCCTTGTAACACAGGCTGCGGCTCAACAAAAAGAGCAGGAGAACGAGGAAGACACTGACCGTAATTGGCCAAAGAAGCCCCCAAAAATCATTCCTTCTTTCCAGGTTTGAAAGACTCTCCCGTGTTTTCTTATAAACTCTAATAACTGGGGAGCTATTTCACAATTTGTCCAATCTAATGCAGTCTTCAGCCACTAACAAGGAATGATACATTGCCAATAATCTAAGCGAGGATCTTCTTACTTTATCACCTGTGCGCATCCCTTTCATTGAGCCATAGCATTCACGGATATGTAATAGGGGTCTTTGATGTTCGTACGTATGGATAGAAAATTGCAGAGGTTATGAATAGTCACTGTCGTAATTCGATGATTGGAGAATGCGTGCTTCCTTATTGCAGTGTAATGTTCCGGTTCGCTGTAGATATAGTTCTATTTCATAATTCCTGATTGTAGATGTAATCTCCTTTATTCATATGACGTAATTGCTGACTGTGTTAGACCTCAAGCTGTCGATTGGATAACAGTTGCTGATTGGTTATTGTTGACTGTGTTAGATCTCAAAAAAGCCTTAAAAAATATATTATTTCTAAACATTTATAACAATCAAATGGTTTTAACCAATCATATTGAAGAAAAATGATTTTAATAAATTATGAAATTAAAAATGTCAGAGGTTAATTTTATAAAATTTAGTTCTTTTATAAAACTAAATAAATAAAGTCTTGTAAATGGACGAAAACCAAGTTATTAATGACTAGTCAAAGCTTAAGTGAATGCAATAGTTAGGCAAGTACTACTAATTAATAAATAAAACTATTTAAAATAAATATTTCCTTTTTAACAAAAAAAATCTCAAAAAAACCTAAAAAATCTATCATTTTTAAAAATTTGCTCCTATAACACAAAAAAATTTAGACCATTCATAGAGTAGATAAATAATTTCTACAATATATTAAATTTAAGAATATAAATCTTAGAGTTCCACAAGGTTTGGGGACGTTTCCTTGGGGGGATAGGGAAACATTTTTCAAGGATAGGGGTACTTGGGGCCTAAGTTTGGGAACACTGGGGGACAATGATGGGATGGCAGAGGGGGGGAGTGGGGGCGAGGGGAAACATATAGTATTACTATTAGAACTTGAAAAAATATTATTAGTTTTAAAATGATAAAGATGTATAACATAATAACTAGAGTCTATTAGTAGTATTCAAATGACAAATGTGAAAATTAAAAATATGAATATCAAATATAGACATTGCAACAACAATTTTTGGGCTTTCTTTCCAAGTGTAGATCTCCACATGTAAGACGCTGAAGATTCAAAATTGCATTAATATAAATTATAAAATTTAATAATAGTATCAAATGAAATTCATATGTAACTTTCTTTTTTTACTATATAATATTTTCATGTCATTTGGGTGCACTGAACTGTGACTGTTCTACAACAAAAATGAATCTAGATAAACCACTCTAGAAACATTATCTAGTGACAAATAACCGTGAGATAATCATTTATAAAGGAGAAGTGTGTTTTAATATCATTATCTACACTTGATAAGAGTAAAACCCATTGCAATGAAAAGTTGAAACTTGAACAAAGAAAACCCTAAAAAAAATTAATACAATAACATTATCTTTGATTCTTTGAACTTCTGAAGTCTCTTTTAATATTTTATTACCTTTAAATTTAACTTAGGGTTATATTGCTATAGTTTATTTAAGTTATATTTTTATATTTTCAATTATTTTTGACCTTTTCAAAAGGAAACACCTAGAAATTTCTTTGATCTCGAGGGGAGTTTTGGGTGTCTCAGAGACTTCCCAACATCCCCCAATGATGTCCCCTTTGAAAGAAACGTCTCTTATTGGCTTGAAATCAAGGGAAACGTCCCCGAGTCGGCGGAGAAACATGGCAGAGGTGGGGTGCGGTGGAGAGACGTTTTGTAGGCGTCCCCCCGTCCCCGAAATGTCAGTCTTAGAAACTCCATGATTTTGGGAGAGAGGATGCATCCCTATGGAACACTGATAAATCAAGCAACTTAATAAAAATCAAGTTTATTTTAAAAACAAAAAAAGTATCACTTTTTTTTGGTGCAAAATAATTGATTAATTGGGCTCAAGTGAATGCAATAGTATTGCTTACGACAAGTACTAATAAAATAAACAAATTAGTATGTTTGGACTCTAAGGTTGAGACACCTTAATCCCAAAAACAATTCCTCATATTTTTTAATTCTGGCTAGTATGTTGATCCCTGTGGTATTCTTCCTCTTTTTTCCCTTCTAGTTAACACAATTACTATTTTTTAAAAGTGATTTTTCTATTGATCTAAAAAAATTAACACATAAAACATTACCTCGACACTTAGATAATGTACAATCTTCAGAAAACAAGTACCTTTTCATTCTCTATAAGATTTGGAGAGAGTTTCCTTTCTTGATGATTGCCTATTATTAGTCCATCTATTTTATTTTATTTTTTAAGAAATTGACATGTTATAAATCTTTTATGATTGACAAACCTGCTTTATAATTGTTTTAATAAGAAATTCGTAGTTTAGAAATTAATAGCATACTATCTTCACATAACTTCAATCAAATAACTAGCTTGAAAGCATGTTTATCTCGTTGATATGACAATTGATACTTAATTTAGTTGTATTGCCGACACCTATCGTAGTCATGAATGTGAGATGGAAAGGGACAATTAATTTCATATTGGTGGGTTGCTTTCTATGAGAGTGCCACCTCAATCGCAAGATCCTTTTATTCCAATACATTTAGGTTTGTCTACTTTAACTCACCAAATTCAAGTTGAATAAGATTGAAGGGGTCATAATCAAGATTAATATTGATCATGCGCTTCATGTTATTGTGATACCACCACTAATAAGGAAGTGAGGGAAAATGATATTTGAAAGGACAAGCCACATGTCTCATTTCAACCTCTTCACAACTACCACATATGCTCTTTGTCTTCCCGTAATCACTACATCTTCTACTATGTGGATTTCTTTCCACTCTCCAATATTCTCTCAACAACTCTTCCAAAACTGGTTGTTCTATTCACTTGGGTAGAAAATTATCATGGCTTTCCACTACGAGAGGCACTCAAATAAATCTCTCAACCAAACAACATATCAATGTTAATGAAATGTAGTGACAATCAAGAATATCGACGATGGGATCCAAATGCATTATGAGTAATAGTCAACTTATGGGAGTTAGCAATATGTGTAACTATAATGCAATCGTAAGCAAAGATGATCCAATCGACCGTTCCATTAGGAGTGCTCACTTCTTACTATCATCAATTATTTACTACAAATTGATATAGTTCAAAAATCGATTAAAGTTATAATATTGATGTCTTTGTAAGGGTCTTTATTGTAATCAACATTCTATTTGGAAAGTCTTTTATAATCTCAAATTACCTAATTGAACCCTTGTTAATTCACCTTTGGTGGTGAGTCTTTTTTTCTAGGTTAGAGGTCAAATTAAATTGCACAATTTTTAATTAGGAGTTTTAGTCTTTTTAGGCTATTATTGAAATTATTTCTCTCCATATGGTTCACAAATTTGAAATGAGAAGTTTTAAATCTTGTAGAAATTTTACAAATGACATCTAAATACATTATTTTGCAGTTACAAATCATGCAAAGGCTTTTTAGGCCTAAGTCTTTTTCATCTAAATATTTGATATCTAAATACTTGGAATTTGATTCATGTTCTTTCAAAACTTTTTAGGCCCGAGTCTTTTTCATTGAAGATGTGATTCTTTTGGTAGATTGGCCTAGATTTCTCGCTAAGCTCAACTAAATTTTGCATGTTTTTAGAGTGAAATTATATTTTACCATTTGAAAAGATAAAATTTTTATTATTTTATCTAGTTGTTTTGTTGAAATATAATTCATTTTATACTATGGCTTTAATCTTTTACAATTTTCTTACATTGTAACTTTTTTGCAAGAAAATAAAGATACACTTGAAGTGGCTTATCTATAGGTGATTTTGGATCATTGGAGTAATGCATCATGTATGGTTGCTAGAGTATTACTAACTCCACCCTCTAGTAAGGGTCACTCCCTTTTATTAAGACAATGATGTGGATACAATCATAATGTTCAAGGTGGAGCTGAGTTCCAATCACATGCTTTTTAACCTCCTCCAAATGAACCAAACTACTTTTGATTGGTCTCAACCCTCCTACCCACCTTCAATCTCATTTAATCCCCATGACAACTGAGTTTTCGAATGACCGTAATTTGGAAATTCTCTCATCATGTCTTAACATTTCTCTTGTTTATAACACTATGTTCCCTACTAAAGAAGAAATCAAAGACATTGTGATTAGCAATTGAGAGTTTACTCATGATAACCTAACCTTGTTGACATCTAGGGAGTGTTGAGTAATTATAATTCCCCTCCAACTACTTGTTTAGCTCTTGTCACTCAGCAACTTTGTTTTTTATTTCTTTGAATTTGTTGATTTAGGTTTTTCTTTATATAGATTATGAGGCATAACTTTTTCCACCCTTTTTTTTTTTTTGCTAAATATGAGGCCGAAGTCATTTGATTATATTAATAATATTAAAGTACATACTTCATTCAAAAAAGAACGAAGAAAATATTATATACATAATATTATTCTTTATATAGAATAATATAAAATATTTATTCATAAAAAATAAAATTATACATTATTATCATTGCAAACAAATAAATTTTTAAAATTAAATGAATAAATATATTTATACTAATATAATATTATATAATTTTTTTACTACTTATTTAATTCTAATAAACACTTTCAAATAAAAACCACTTTGAAATTCAAAAAATATTCTGAATGCCCAACACAACCGCAATTATAGGACCTACTCCACTATGAGATACTCTCTCCCTAATGCATAGTCATACCAAATATGACTTTAGGTACACTATATTTTTTGTTTAATTGAAAGAAAAACTGTATTAAAAAATATACAAATATAAAAAAATAAAATAAAGAGCAGCAGAACAGATTGCTACCTGAACTATTATTTTACAACAGGTCGCTGGCATCGTAAACTTAAAAGACATACAGTTTTTTGAATAAGAAACCCATATCGAAAGAATTGGTTAAACCAATCTATTACCAATTACAATTCGAGTTTGATTTTTTTCCTTTCACGTTAAGAACAATAAACATACATTCCTCTTATATTAATGCCCACCAATGGCCTCCGATTTGTAGGTGCAGCTGTAAATTTTACGTATAACCCACCGCCAAATTTGGAGAAATTCAGAGGACAAGCATGTTTGTGGATATAGACACATGGAAAGAGTTAAAAAAGTGTAAGAAGAAACACATAATTTCATCTCTCTAGATTTAGAGGCTGCATACTCTCCATGTCTATTGAACTGTGGGATCCATCTATTGACCACCTCTCTCTGTGGCTGCTATTTTTAGCGGCGTTTCCCGTCTCTATGTCTTTTTCATCGCTCTTCACTTCTACTGAAATATAAGACACTGATTTTTCTGGGCCATATTGCTGCATAATTTTAACATACAGTGTTACAGTGAATATAAGCAAAAAGGCCAAGTACCAATTGAACTGCAGATTGGCCAGAGCCTTGGCTCTCATGTTAGCCCCCTGGTCACCGCACCTCACCACCATGTGACCGTACTCTGCGTTCATTTTACACCCTTTTGGAATAAACTGAGGAATCCAGAGCATGAATCCCATGTGTATAAACCATATTCCGTGAAATAAAATAGACATTGATCTCACCATGGCCACTAAAAAACTCTTGGGAAAAGGGACTTCTAAAATAGTGGAGGCCAAGCTAACAGTAATAATGAGTTGGAGCAGCCAGTGGTATTGGCCTTCAGCCCCCATGTGATCAGCGGAGTGCAGATGGAACAGCAATAATTCCTGACTGAACGCTAGCGCGGCAACCACGTGGAGCATCCCGTGTGGCACGTGGATCTCGTACCTGTCCACGTAGATTGCCACGGCGGCATAGATGAGAAAAAACAAGGAAATAGAAGAGTGCTCGAAATTGTTGAGGTGCTGGGGAGGAATAGTCCAGTCATCTGCCAGAGGCTGGTGTCGTTCTGGCCCGATGAAAAGCTCTGCAGAAATTGAAAGGCACGATCCCGCTAAAATAGCGAGAAGTTCCAAATGCTTTACTACTCTGCCTCTAAATTTAGCGGGAAACCAGGGTCTGGTGTGGAATTCCCGTGGAGATTGGGCGAAATTAGTGATGGTATTGAAGAGATGCCAGAGGCCAATAAGCATGAATCCTAAGCCTGGGAAGACATGGCCTACGAAGGTACCCATTCATGAATAGACAATCAAAACTACGGAGTAGAAAAAAGCTTTGCAGTGGATAAGAGCGGGCTTTGTGGTGGAATATAAATAGGCGGTAGTGGTTATGAGATGGCCAATTGTTTATTTTGTTAGGCAGGTTTTCGTTGAAAGATAATGGCCATCAAGCTGTTTGGTCAATTTTGTTTCTTTCACCTTTTAATTACTGTTTACTTGAATTAATTTTTGTTTCACTCACCGAAGTATCGCTGTTTAATTGAATTAATTTTTGTTTCTTTCGCCGAAGAATTGCACTTTAATTGGTTGAATTCAATTATTAAGATTCAAATATTTATAATAGAATCAGACAGATGTATTTTCTTGTTAGAAACGGCTTCACTTAAAAATTGAAGTGTATATGTTTTTTTATAAAGAATGGATATAATTTTATCGATTTAATTCAAAATTGTTTTCATTAATGTGTTTGACATCTGAATGAATTTGACAGGATACCCTTATACCAGTTTAGATGTATGTTATTTCATATTGTTGTAATCAGCTATATAAAAGCAGAGATGTTGACATCTATATATGCTATGTTGACATATTTAAAAAAAAAAAAACAATTGTTGAAGGTTCAGAACTTTTTGGCTTAGACCAATGGTATATTGACAAAATAAACAATTCAGATAAAATTTGGGAAAAACACAGCTCTCCAAAGATTTGATTTTTCCTAAGCTTGCTTCTAGAGAAGAGCCAACCAATTTCCAGCCTCATTCTTTCTACAAGCAGCAAGACTTGAACCATGGTGGGCTCCTTAAGAACCAATCAATTATTTTCAAAAAAACAATTCAAATAAAATTTAAAAAAAAAACAGCTCTCCAATGATTTGGTTTTTCTTACTTTCCAGATTCTTCAGCTTCTAGAGAAGAGGCAACCAATGAGTTTACTTGCACGAAACAAAGCGGACACGTGGAGAAAGGCGTCAACTACAAAATTGAAGCCAGCAATTTTTGTGCTTACAGACGTCCAATTTGGAGCTCGAAAAAGGTTATATAAATTCGAAAGCTGAAATTAGTTTTGGCAATGGAGTCAAACAAGAAAATATAAGAATATTAGAGATAATAAAATATAATGTTAAAAACAATGAACACATGGGACCCTCACCCACGAGGGTTGAGGATAATGCTCTGTCTTCATTCCTGTAACGTCCAAAACATACTTTTGATTGTGAATGGGATGGATACCAATTGCAGCGGTCTTTTTTTAAAAGAAAATTCTTTCTAATTTTAAAAATATTCATCCTTCACGCTGTTTGTAATAAAAATATATAGTCAGATAGTGATACTTATATTTTTCTTTTGATGTTATAAGTTTTTTTTTTTTTTTTTCCCTTAATTTTATTATAAGTCCGTTAACATTTAATACTAATTTAATACTATGTAATTTTCTATCAACACTATACTAAAATTGTGATCTCATTTTGTATGATTCACTTGATCCTCTATTAATGTACTGGCTTCAATCATGCTATGCAGATTCATTTAGGTAGAGGTCATTATTATTGTGTAGGTGCATTATGAATATTGTCTAGAGTTGGTGATGGAGGTATTAAGTATGATCCTATAGCTCATCATATAAATTGTAGCGAGTTTTAGAATAAGAGTCATCTAAATATTCTTGTTCTTTAGAAGAAGTATCTAAAGTACTATTTGTCTTGAAAAACCCAATAGAGGAGGAGTTCGTGTTTCCTTATAAGCTTAGGATTATTCACAAAATAATCTCTCATGTAAAGTACTAATTTGGCTCCTAGAACAAGAGATGTATACCTTCACATCTTCATAGTACTTGATAAAGGTACAAGGTCGACCCTCCCTTCTTATTTCTTTACATGTCTCATCTAGGATATGTGATCAAGCATTACATCCAAAAATCTAGAAATGTAAAATATTAAGCCTAAAACTTGATCTTTTTTAATTAGGAGCAAAATCTGGCACTGCTGAGTGGGGAATGTTATTTAAAATATAATTAACATATTGAATTTCTTAAACTCAAAATTGAGAAGACAATTCCTTAGAATGTATCATGAAATTTTCTCTTTTTGTGAGTATAAAATTCTTGTGTGCACTTACATTGCTTTGTTTAGAGTGTAGGGCATAGTACGCTCAAGTTGAATGCCTACCTAATTATAGGATGCAATCGTCTAATTATTAACAAACTCTTCTCCATTGTCTATTCTAAGATGTTGAATATTTCTCTATAACATGTTTTAAATAAGGGATTTCAAAGTTTTAAAGTTGAATATTTCTTTCTAAAGTACCACCTTATCCGATCTTCATTCTTTATACTACTTATGAGGAGATTTTCCAATGTGGGGAAGATTCGTGTTTCAACCTCTAATTTGTGGTTCCATCTTGATGCCTCATAAATTCTTTTGGCAATAACTAATTCACAACTAAACCAAATATGCTACAATTTGTTATTCATTTTGTTTATTTGTAATAATTGCTCTCCAAGCTCGCACTCAAAATGACTTTGTCTACATAAGATTTAATAAATCTACACATGTCTCCCCAAAACTTCAACCACCAACAATATAATCACATAAAAAATAATATATATGTATTAGTTTAAAAAAAAATTAGCCTACATAAAATACCAACTTCAAATTACTAGAAATTTAATTAACAATATACTTCATCCCTTGCACATTATGCAACATGACTTCCTTTACCATAAACACAATTTGATTTCTTCATAGTTTTCTAACCAATTAATTAAAAATTACACTCATAACGAAATACTTATAACATACCCATTGCTTATAGAGTGTGAGTTCCGGGACCCTACTACACGTTTCAATGAACTTTCCAACATCAAATTTGTAGGTGCCTATATAAATCCTATACTAGATCAAGATACCGTATTTACAAATTAAGTGGTACCCAACTTCGGAACAAATATAGTCTACCGACAAATTTGGAGACAATTTACAGGACAAACATGTTTGTAAATATCACAAAATCACTGTGAGTGTATATAAAGACTCGTGAAATGGGGAAAAAAGGGTAGAAGAAGCATATATCTATCTTTCTAAATTTAGAGGCTGCAGAGTCTCAATGTCGATGGAGTCGTGTGATCCATTCATTGACCACCTCTCTCTGTCGCTGCTATTTTTAGCGCCCTTCCCCATCTCATCACTACTCCCTTCCACTGAAATATAGGCGACAATTTTTTCGTTGCCATAATATCGCAGCATTTTAACATAGAGCACAACAGTACATATAAGTAAAGCGGCCAAGTACCAATTGAACTGCAGATTGGCCAGGGCTTTGGCCCTCATGTTAGCCCCCTGCTCACTGCACCTCACCACCACGTGACCGTTCTCTGGGTTCATTTTACACCCTTTTGGAATAAACACAGGAATCCACAACATGAATCCCATGTGTACAAACCATAATCCCTGAAATAAAATAGACATTGAGCTGACCATGGCCACTAAAAAGCTGTTGGGAAAAGGGATCTCTAAAATAGTGGAGGCCAGGCTAACAAGAACTAAAAGCTGTAACAGCCAATGGTATTGCCCCTCAGGTCCCATGTGATCAGCCGAGTGTAGATGAAACAACAATAACTCCTGGCTGAACGCCAGCGCGGCAACCACGTGGAGCATCCCGTGTGGCACGTGGATCTCGTGCCTGTCCACGTAGATTGCCACGGCGGCATAGATGAGAAAAAACAGGGAAATAGAAGAGTGCTCGAAATTGTTAAGGTGTTCGGGAGGAATAGTCCAGTCATCTGCCAGAGGCTGGTGTCGATCCGGCCCGATGAAAAGCTCTGCAGAAATGGAAAGGCAGGCCCCCGCTAAAATAGCAAGGAGCTCCAAATGCTTTACCACTCTGCCTCTAAATTTAGCGGGAAACCAGGGTCTGGTGTGGAATTGACATGGAGATTGGGCATAATTTGTAATGGTATTGAAGAGGTGCCACAACCCAATAAGCATAAATCCTACTCCTGGTAAAACATGGCCTACGAAGGTACCCATTTATGGAAAAACCAATTAAACCCACGAACTATAACGAGAATAAGAATTTCTTTGCACGCCTAAAAAGCCGACTTTGGGGTGAAATTTATATGATTAGAAATTGTGGAGGCGGCCAATTGTTTTGCACCGGGCAGCTTCACATTCAAAGAAAACGGGCAGCAGAGAATAAAATAGTGGTTCAATTTTTCTTGAGATTTCGAGATTATTCTCTTTCTAGAGAAGAAGCAAACCAATGAGATTTTTCCGGGTCAGATTCTAACACGAACTCAAAGCCGGCTCTTTTTATTTTTTCAGGCCGTCAAATAATGAGATGCGAAAGCTTATCCAAATTGGGCACTGCGTGCGAATTTCTACCCAGGAAATACCAATGCCCGGAGGTTTACTTGGACCCTCCAACGTTAAGAACTTTCCGAACTTAACTGTATTAATTGAAATTCAATTGAGTAATAGAAATAGTCAAATGTAATATGTTGGATGTACACTATGGTTATGTTATAGTTATTATGAGAATTTCTAATATGATCAAATTTACATCGAGAATGTTCGTTAGACATTGTTGTATTGGTTGAAAAAATTGGCCATTGAGCTTATATGGATTATTTTAAAATACCATTTCTAATTATCAGTGTGTTTAATTAAGATTAGATAATCATTTTTTCATCTTTAACATATATAATGGTGTTTAAATAAACTCATTTTCTTTGTCAAATTATATTACAATTGACTTTGATATAAAAATATAAGACCCTCAAGGTGTTGAGGATAAAATGCATTATATGAGCTTAGCTGTGTAGAAGTTGAGAAATCCAACTTTACAGCTTGCCAAGAACACTTGTATGCAAAATACCTGTTACAAAGAATGAAGCCAACGACAAAAAAAGCAGAAACCCTTATGTGCTCAAAAAGTGAGAGCTCAAAAATGTATTCAGAGAGTATGCAAAAAATAATTACAAGCATTCGACCTTAAAGGTGAATGGAAACCTAAAAAAGGAAAAGGCTAACCTAAGAGAAAGCTTAAGTGAAAAATAGAGTACAACTAACTTAATAATTAATATCAACATGATATAATTAATAAGTGAGGAAAAACTATGTACTCTAACACCCCCCTTGAGCGAAGCTCATGAGGTAAGCTAACCCAGCACAGCTATGAAAGCAAGAAATGGGTCCCAGCAACAAGGCCTGATCAGGTACCCAATACAAGGAAATCTTTGTGAACCGGAGATAAATGAGAAAACCCAGTGGGGAAAAATCCTCTCCAAAAAGAGATATAAAAGCAAGCAAAAGACAAAGGATGACTTCAAGAGACTCCCTCAAAGCCATGAGTACAATGTGTGCTGCCAACCCCCTCGTGAGAGAGGGTCGAGGCTCCAAAGCCCCCCAGAATGAAAGAACCCCTGGATCAATGAACAAACCACCATGACTCCAATACAAAAGAGTGAAAGGAAGTGAGCACTGAAGAGGTGACCTCGAAAGATGAGGTGTTACTGGAAGGCCGAGCTAATGCTCAAATGAGAAGACACGAGGATCCTAAAATGGAATCCCCAATGCAAGTGGTATGACAAGTATGCTGACACTATCATGAGAGAGGAGATGAGTGTCCTCTGTAGAATCCTCAACAACTGCACATGGTGGCTCGATGAATGGAGCTGGAGGGTCTGGTAGTGCTGAAGAAGAGTCCTACTGAAGAGAAAGAACCTCAACAAGATGTGGTGTGTCAGTCACAACAGTGGTCTCAGGAACAACACAGAGGTTCAAGTGACCTGACTGCACCATATGATGCTCTCGCGGAAGAGGAGAGCTAAGCTTCGATAATGGAGATGGTGGACCAAAGTGTGTGAAGGTGTAGAGACGGGTGGAATGATCAAATGTCCCTGTAGCAACAATGCCACCTGTCACACTATCCCGAATGAAGACTGAATCTGGCGTGAACTCAACTGTCTTCCCTGATCCACTGTGTGTAATCTGGTAAATCGAGAGAAGGTTTGCAGACAGAGATGGAACATACAATACATCACTAAATGTGCCATCCTGAATGCATACAGAACCTTTCCCACAGACTGGCATAACAGTGTTATTCCCCATGAGAATGTGGGGAATAGGAGAAGCCTCAATGAAAGAGAAGATCTCCGGAGAAGATGCCATATGGTGAGAAGCACTTGAATCCAGTATCCAAGGGACCTGTGAAGGGGATGCAACGGAAGCCCGTAATGCACGACCCTGTCCAGAATCTTGTCCAGATGTCGAAGATGAGGCAGAAGACTGAAAAGCAGACCCCTGTGAGGTGGAAGAGGATGGAGAGGAAATAGTGCTCTTCTGAAGGAGAGCTTGCAAATCTGCAATCTATTTCTCATAGCCATCAAATCTCTTCTGAAAACACTGTGACTCATCATGGGGCCCCTTCTGACAATAGGAACAAGTAGGGTTCTGAGTCTTATGTTTCTCCTTCTTAGAAGAAGATGGTGGGCCAGTAGAGTGCTGAGAAGAGGAATCAGATATTTGCTTCGGATTTGGCTTCTGTGTATCTTGAGATGACTTGGCAAGCAATGCCTGTGACTGTGACCCTGTAAGAGAATCCATCTGACTGAGCTTGGACTGCTCACGAGTTAACCTGTCACAGAAGGTCTCAAAAGAGGGCATAACATGTTGTGCACCCAGTGCATCCATAGTGGAGTAGAAGGTAGAAGTGA
>MU223216.1:416850-435490 GCA_018584345.1 Thuja plicata
TCATCTGACTTCGTCTTTCCAGCAACCTGTAAAATAGATCGAAGAGACTTGAACTTCATCAGGAAGTCCTCAATGCTAGTGAATGATTCAGGTACCAAGGAGGTGAACTCTGCATCTATCTGGAGAAGCCTGAACTGATTCATTGTGCCAAACAAGGTGGAAAACTTGTCCCACATATCCCTGGGTGTGGTCAGACCATCTAGGTGGAACAACAACCCATCTGAAATATTCATGGCAATGAGGCCCATTGCCTCATCCATCCTATTTCTGTGCATAAGAGCCTCATAAGGCCTCTGTAGAACTGGCTGAACTGTATCCAGGCAGGACCATAAACCTCGTGACATGAGGAGTTTGGTTATTTGTGGCTTCCATGTGTGGTAGTTATGTCAAGTCAGAATGACAATGCATGTGTCCGACATTGAGAGAATAAGACGGAAGTAGAAGGGTCTCTCTGAATTGCAAATGTAGAAATAAATATGCACCCCCCACAGACTATCAAACTAACTCCCGTACACCACAAAATGAAGCAAAAAAATACAAAGAACAAGAGAAAAACCTGAGGTCCAAATGTAGAGAAGGAGGAAAAATAAAGCCTCAACTTTGACGCCAAAAAAAGGAGCTCAAATGGTGAAACCAGCGATCAAGACCAACATCAACACGTCTGGCTCGGAAACACCTTTCCGACGATATTTTGTTTTTTGAAAATGGACACCGTATGCTCAAGTTCTGGGCAAAAAATAAGTGCCCCTCCAAAAACTAACTCTCTGGAAAAAACCAGACACTGGATAAAATTTGATGTTCAAATTCCCGTCACTGTCCACTAGAAAAAATTGATGACCGTCGAGGCTGTTGTCAAAATTTTTTTTCGGCCACCGGAAAAGTGAAATAACCGCTGAAAAATTTGAATTTTTGCCAGAAAGTAAAAAACTGGGGGGCTGACGTCAGGGTGACGTCACCTCTGTCACCCGTAGGCACTGGTGGCGGGTTGGCGGCAGATCGGTGGTGCTCGCCGGTGGCTGGCCGCTCCCGGGCGGGAGTGCAGCTGATGGTGGCACCGCCGGTGGGGGAGCTGCTCCGCCGGTGTTAGGCAGCCGGTGTGCGGCGCAGGCCTGTGTGAGCCAGGCCGGGATGGCTGCGGGGTGGTGTGCGGCGCAGGCCTGTGTGAGCCAGGCCGGGATGGCTACGGGGTGGCGTGCTCCAGCAGCCCAAAAATTTATTAAAAAACTTTTATTTTTTGATTTTTTTTTATTTTTTTCAGAAAAATGTGCTTGTACGGCCTGGGAGGCTAAATTTTTTTGCCTGAGGTCATTGTGACCAAAATGGTCAAACTTTATAGGTATTTTGACTCTCCCGGGCCTTTTGAACGCAATGGTGGAGTCTATTTTTTCTCAAATGGCTCTAAAAAATAGTGCCTCCTTCAAAGTGACAGAAAAACCCCAGAGAAGCTGTGGCTGTTGTCTCCGAATCGTGGCTTCAAAAAACCTTCAAACCAGGCAGCGACAGGTTGGCTCTGATACCATGTAGAAGTTGAGAAATCCAACTTCACAGCTTGCCAAGAACACCTACATGCAAAATACCTGTTACAAAGAATGAAGCCAATGACAGAAAAAGTAGAAACCCTTTTGTGCTCAAAAAGTGAGAGCTCAAAAATGTATTCAGAGAGTATGCAAAAAACAATTACAAGCATTCGACCTTAAAGGTGAATGAAAACCTAAAAAAGGAAAAGGCTAACCTAAGAGAAATCTTAAGTGAAAAATAGAGTATGACAAACTTAATAATTAATATCAACATGATATAATAAATAAGTGAGGAAAAACTATGTACTCTAACAAGCTGCTACGTTCTTAAAACACGCCCCTTTTTGTATTGAATCAATATAAAGAAGAAAAATATAATAAAGGAGGGCAATTGAAGGACAACTAAAAGAAATTAACAATGTTAGCACAACACTAACAATGACAAAATACAAATACAGAAGTTGTAGCCCAACAAGAACAGTAGATACAGTAGTTTGCATTCATACAAGAGGCCAAAAATAGCTAGAAAATGTACATCTATAGGTTGTACATAAACAAACTTTAATAATTGACATTGAAGGTTACATCTATAGGTTGTACGTGAACAAACATCAACAATTTACATTTCAAAACTAAAAGTGAACATACTTTGAAGCTGTCTTGAACATGGAATGACATTTTCTGATGTTGCAGAGCTTGAAGCTTGATGTAATTCAAATATTAACTAATCTTGTTGTTGTACTTCATAGTGCCCTATAGTTGAGAGCAAAGAGAGACAATTTGAAATAAGGTGTCAGAGTAAAAATTGAGGACTTCTATCTAAGAATGATTTGAAAAATTGAAATATACAATCCCAAATTATGTGTTTAAGGCTTTTATTATGTTAACAAAATGAACTTTTGATGAGTTTGCTAAAAAATTTCAATCTTTTTCCAAGTGGCATTTCGTATTGTGGGACCTTATTGACATCAATTGTAATCCTCCAAATTTGTCCACTCAAAATTTCCTCCACTATTTGTTTAGTTTTGGATTCAATGACAAGCCATGAAGAAGTTTTAAATAGACACCCTTAAATGAAAAGCAAGCAAAATGATATTTAGTCAACCAACACCAATTTCTAGTAAGTTTAAATTGCAAAAGGGTACAAATTTTTATGACAAGATCCACAAGGAACATTGTTTTCACAAAAAATATGAAAACTTTTGGCTATATTGTTCAGTTTAATTTCTCCTTCACCACTTTCCATGAGGTTTAATCAAAAGAGTTGAAATCCCATACGTCACCAAATTGATGAACTCGTTTCTTCAAGCAATAAGAAGCATTTCCAGGGAAACCAATAGCTAATGTAAACCCATGATGTTGCACTTGCCTATTCCATTAGATAAAAGAGTTTCCAAAATTGAACCCATGTTATTAGGAGGCATCATTCCAAAATAGGAGCTTACTAGTAATCAATTAGGTCTTCCATATGGATTGAACAAGAAAAGAGGCTTTTACATGAAATAAAGGAGCAAGAAGGATCTTACCAATCCAACCAGCCTCTTTCCAATTTTTATTAGAAGTGACAAGAGTGATACAATGTCAAATGAGCTTTTCCCAAGATCGTTCTCTTGAAGTTATTCTATCTATCCATTTGGTTGAATGCAATGTAACCAAGAGACATATTTATAACCAACTTTGCCTCACATTTGCCTTCCCAATTAGACCTCAAAAATTTACTTATAAGTTTATTAAGATCTTCACACCCCTTCGTAGAAGGAATCCAACAAGAGGAGTAATAGACATGAGAGACTAAAAATATTATGTTCATGACTTGAATCTTTCTAAAAAAGGATGGAAATTTATTTCCCTAGTTTAGCAGTCTATTTTAATAAATTAGAGAATGCACCAATTCCACATATTTAAAAGAATAACTCTCAAACCAAAGGGGATTCCCAAGTACTAAATGATTTGCCTATGTTTTATATGTATCCAATCTTTAGGGATCCTAAAAGGAGAAGAATTAGTTTGAATCATAAAAAAATTATCTTATGATGGGCTAACTTTGAACCCAAAATCGAGAAATATATGCTCAATAACTAATAAATTATCAATTTTCTCTTCAAAATTTTGAATGAATAGCATACGATCATCTGAAAAATAAGAGTTAAGCACAACCAAATTGTCAGGAATAAAAATCCATTTAATCAAGTTCATTGAATTTTATTTTTCTAACAAGTATTAGAAGTGTGTTAGCAATAAAAAATGTATAAGAGGGGTGCTAGAGGATATCCTTTCTTGATTGATCACCGCAAGGGGAATGCTTAAGATAGAGAATGATTAATTACTAACTATACATTGACATCAACCAAAAAGACATCTTGATGTGAGAACAAATCTTAGGTCCAAACACCAACTAATATAGCATCCTAAAGATGGAACTCCACTACATTCTAGTATACGCTTTGTTAAAGTCCAACTTGATGAGAAAAATATTTTTTCCTGTTTGGTGAGCCAAATCACTAATTTCTTGTACCAACATTAAATTGTCTAGGATAAATATTGTTAGTGAACAAATTTTCCCTTTTGAAGATTAACACATAAATGACTCTTTTAACCCAAAAGTAGAAGGAAAATGCACTGACAGTTGAGTGAGTTACTCACAACCACACTCTCTGCTTCAAAGGATCAAATACCTTATACAATGATTAATTTGTAATAACCTTTTATTCAAAAAGAATTTACTTCAAGATACACTTTTGACCAGAAAGTATGAAAGGCTGCAATTCACATTCATCATAGATAAATGGCTAACTATTTTGAGATTTAAAGAGATTCAAGATATCTGAGCTAACTGACTCAAATCTTAAATAGACAATTTAATTAAGAATGGCCGATTCAGAAGGATATCAAATGTTGAAAAAAATTACTCACTAAATTCTAAGATATACTTGCAGATTAAAGTAATATACTCATTCAATTCCGACTGAAATTAAAATCATACACTCCAATAGACCAACTGATCAATGAAAATACTAGGATCTGCTTATATAATCAATTGATAATATATTCATATATCCAAAATTCACAGTATTAACCACCACAAAAATAACTTAAACAAAATAGATAGTGTTGTAAAGTTCTTCTTTCAGAGAACCGACCCTCACTTGGTTGTCAAAAATAGCATATATAGCCACGCAGGGCCATTTCAATTTTCAATAACTAACTGCCCTAAAGATAGCAAAAAATTTCAGAAATAGGCAAAATAGAAAAACTATCCAAAAAAATAATTGGCCAATAGGTCAATTCAAACTCCATCATCAGTGTTGGTGGCATCTTTTTCTATTTTCCATTCTTCAAATGTAGCTGACAAGTTCTTCCTCAGTTCTTGATTCAGTTTAGCAACCGCCCCAAACCTTTGCCCCCAAATATTCTTGAAGTTCTGTATCTGCTGTGATTTGTCTTCAAAGATTTTCATCTGTTCATAACCCTAGACAACTGTTGACTCCACATGAGCTAAAATTGAATGATCTTTCATCCCAACTTCCTTAGCGTCTTTCAAATTTTCTACCTTTTGATTGTAACAGGCAAGTATTTTGGCCATTTCATTACCACTCTCATTCTCCAATCCAATTATTTTTCATGTGCATTCATGTTGTGCATGCATGATTTCCCTTGCACTTATCTGGGCTTCAATTATCTGGGCAGATTCTTCGATGGCTTTCTCATATGGTACGCCTTCCCATTCCATGTTCACTTTAACAACAAACAGTGAATTCTCATCGACCCCTGGTACTACTTTTTCAGAGAGGAACTTGTTTATACAGTAAGTATAAACATCTTCCATGTTATGTACTTCAATCTCCAATTGACCCTTTTCTTTTTTCCATAGTTCAACATCCTCCTCTACTACTTTTAACAATTTTTCAAATCTTTCCATCAGGCTGTTAAAATCACAAGTGAACTTGGTAATTTCTCTGGTTACCTTATCAATCCAGATGAAGAAAGCCTTTGATATGGACCTATCTTTGTGGACTTGATTGAGGAATTTTTGATTCTCTAGAGACTTGACATCTAGGTCAAATGGAACTATTGACAATGGTTGAGGTACAAGATTGTGAAGTTGTTGAATATATTTGGCCATTTCACAAAGGGCCTGCTTCAATCTCATCTTGTCTTCCGCATCCTTCTGTACACGATGGTTGATTTTCTTATTTTCCGAGTTCAAGATCTTCATGTCGGTGGCCCTGATAGACATTCCCAAATCTATATTTTCCACATTGAAGTCCTACTCTGTGACCTCATCACTAGCTTTATCATAATTTGGTTTGAGGATTTCTGCAATCGAGTGACCTTTTTTAGCATCTACATCAACCATTGCTTCCACTTTTGGTTTCTTTGCTCATGGAGTCTTTCCAAGATATTTGTTGACTAAGTCTCCAACAAGGGCTGAGATAGGAACAATGTTCCTCTTCTTGCTAACTGATAACTCCAGCCAGTTTGGGGTCTTTGGGGTAGAAGCATTTGTAGGAGTGCTTAATACTGATAGGTCTTGTTGACCTTCTTCTGTTGATTGAGTCTTTGAAGGACTAACTGGGTTTTTGTCCATTTTAGATTTCTTCTAAGGCTGTGAATTGCCTCCCTCTGTCTCTAGGTCTATTATGATGCAGGGGTCTTTATTTGTCTTTTCTTTCCTTTTTCTCCTAGCTCTTGTGATCCTTTCAGATTGCACAAGGATTGGATTTTTCTCTTCAAGATGGAATTTTACTCCAGATTTAGGTTCACTTGCAGGAAGAAATTTCTCAATTTTGTTAGTAAGGGCAGGAGAAGTTGTGAGTTTTGAAATTCTTGAACTTTTTCTGGCTACTGAACCAGATGCCTCTTGATTCTTCTTTTTGATCATTTCTTTCAACCATTTATCTATCCTTTTGAACACTTCTTGAGAAAGAGCATTCACATCCTCCATTTCTTCTCTTCCCCATTCTACTTTTTCGGCCACTGTGGCATTATTCTGCTCCATGTATTGAGGTTCTGTCACATCTTCCTCATCATCAGTATCAAATCCTTTAATCTTAAAAGGTAGCCGCAAGGTAACAATTTGGCTCAATGTAAACCTGGAGTTTAGTCTCTTTTCAACCTCGAACTCATCTATACAATCCACCCAAAAATCTTCCAATTCTGGTTGATGTAGAAAAGTGGCATCCACTTCAAAATTATTTGCCACAAATTTCTTGCTATCAAAGTAGCTTCTCCTTTGATAAGAAGGAAGATTAATTGCCTTTAGTTCTGCATCTGGGGAAGACATAGCATGATAACATGTGTTAATCTGAAATGGTAATGCCCTAGATCAATAGGAAAGAAAGAACCCATTCTTCTCTTAGGTCTGAACTTCACTCCTACTTGGAGTATTTGCCTGCATATTTCTAACAAAATATATTTATCCAATTAGTATCGTGGGAGCTTCATGAGTTCACCACTGAAACCTCCTACCCTTAAGTAACTGAAAGTGGGGAATTGAACAAAGAAGTTGCCGTAGATTTTGATCAATTCCATGGATTCTTCAGACATTCTATTATTTACCCTTCCTCTTAGCTCGAAAAAAATCTTGGCTAAGAATGTATCTTGTACTCTTCAGAAATTTCTTGGATTTCTCTTCTTCTGCAGATAAGGATGGTATTCAGAAATCATCATATCATCTCTCCATGGTTCATGGGGAAAACCCTCCCAACTCCTGCTAATGAATAAAACATAAAACATATATGAAGACAAATAGAAATTGGATGCCTCTGCAGGCTGGGATAACTCCTCATGAAGTCTTGCTGCTATTATCTCAGCCCAGTCAACATATTTTCCTAGTGGCTTGGACAAAAATATACATCCAGTCCTCCCACATTATATCATTAGGTTTACCCTTTAATCTATTCAACATGACCACAATGTCACGTACCTCTCTTATCAAATGGTCTTTTTAAAGAGGTTTTGGTAACCTAGAACCCCCTCTGTTTGCTTTTAATAACCACTCTTTGGCAATGTTGTTGCTATAGTATTTGAAATTAAGGTGAAGTTCCTTTTTAGCCTTCTCGAAGTCCCAGTTGACATAGGTTTCTACAGGAGGGATTCTCAGGGCATCCATGACTACCTATCTGTTGATGGACACTAACACTTCTCTAGAAGGAAGAAAAACACACTTGTCAATGTTGTCGTACCTATTTCTGCATTCCATTACCAACTCAGGGCACAGAGTGACTTCGGGAAAACCAGAAGCCTCTAATAGTCTGCTTTCTACAATCTTGGCTGAAAGGGTTCCTACCTCTGCATTCTTCAATCTATGAACAATTTCTGCTATGTCTTCATCTACAAGAACTGTGTCTTGCATCTCTGGCAGACAACTACTTATAAGAGAAAACTTGTTCTCCTTTACAAACCTAGCCTGAGAGGCCGACTCACTAGGACTGTTCATAGTAATTTTTAAACAAATGTCTTCAAGAAAATTAGATGGGAAAGGCTAGAATTTCATTTCTTACAACATATAATTCTTAAAACCAGAAAGGAAAATGAGGAAGATTTCTTGAAACTCACCGGTGTTGTCTTCTTTCACTTCCAGGGAAATACCTTCACTGTGCTTCACTTCTGATTGTGCTTCCAAGGGTTGTGTGTAAATAGAAAAGGCAAGAAGAGAAGATTTAATACATACATTTAAGTTGCCTTTTTTGGTAATCATGATTACTTTCCGTGAATTAATTATTTCCATCGTCATTTGTTGGGCACGTCCAATCGTATTTATTTCATCTTCGTGCAAGCTGTACTTTTTCTGAGCTGGACTTTACTCCATGTCTTTTCAGAAAGTGATCTCATAAAGGAAAGTGAGATCCGACACGTGCCACACATATTTGATCGTTATTGCATTTTAGATTTTGAACCTTGAACTGTGAGGCGCAAAGTTCAAATTTCATAATCCCTTATGCCTCAGTCATGTATTGATAAAACTATAAATGAGACAGACTAATGCATGGCACATGGAAGATATTGAATTATGAACCAAAAAGCAGTAGTTCAAAGTTCAAGATTATGAAATACACTGACGCCAAAATGAGAAAAGACGCGGGTTGGGCATGCAAAGAGACAAGCGTATTTTGAAAAAGTGAACCTTGAACCTTGAACTGTGAGGTTCAAGATTCAAGATTCGATATTATGAAGACACTCAAATGCGCGAGTTCT
The DNA here is from genome assembly GCA_018584345.1 of Thuja plicata. Taxonomy (NCBI): domain Eukaryota; kingdom Viridiplantae; phylum Streptophyta; class Pinopsida; order Cupressales; family Cupressaceae; genus Thuja; species Thuja plicata. The sequence continues at coordinate 425,565 of MU223216.1, forward strand.
AAAACTTTGCGGACCAAAATAATTGCATATGAATTGTAACACGGGGAATGGGAAATTGAAATTTGAACCTTGAACCACAAGGTTCAAGATTCAAGATTCAATATGCACTTTGAAAAAATACATGTTACTTAGAAAAATGTTAACATAAAGATTTTTGACCTATAACAGGTGGCTTCGACTGGGGATAGGACCGTGAGGGACGAAACAAAGAACTCCAAAAGTCTCTGGTTCCACACAAAACTAAGCCTACTAACAAGAAAACCCTAACCTAAAGCACAAAAAAACTTATGTACACAAAAAAACTAGCTATTTACTGTGTGCTAAAATGTTGACACACTTCTATGAGTCATTCTATCCAAGATTTCTCAAGAATGAGGTCTCAAATGGTGACTCATAGCTCTCTATTCATGGAGTGCAAGTGTTTATAATGGAGGCCCTCAGTTTAGACCTAGTTTGTGCCCATGCAAGTACACCATAAAATAAGAGATTCAAAGAGGAAAAGCAAGAGTGTTAGTCTCCATAATCATCAAATATGCATGCAAATGAAAATGGAAGCTATTCTATATGATAACAATGCATGAAAGCAAACTAATCTATGAAAGGAAATATGCATACAAGATTATTCTATGAAATGAAATATGAATCTAATCTAATATGCAAGTGCAAGAGTAATCTAAATGGATTGCCATGGATGCATGAGAGAAGAAGACAAGAAAAGATAAGTTGCAATGTTCAAGCTCAAGTGCTCAAACTCTCCTCCAAAATCTCTCTCCAAACCTGCAACATAACAATAACATAAAATATGGATCCTAAATGAGAAGGAGAGGGCTCCTTATAAAGGAAAGTGTGGAGAGTAATGCATCCTCAAGAGCAATGTGGGATAAATCCTAAGAGGAAAAATCCCACCACTTAGAAATTTGCGCATTCAAAGTGTAGAGAAAAAAGGAATTTTTATTTGATTTATTTCCTTTTTTCATCACAAAGAGAGATTTAAGTGAGGATTTTATTTATTTAATTAAAAGAGGGATTTTCTTTTAATTAAATAAGATTATTTTATTTAATTAAAAGGGATGTTTTATTTTAATTAAATAAGATTATGGATAAAATGTTGAAACCTTAGTAAATATTGAAATAATTGAATTAATTACAATTTGATCAAGGAAATTGATTTGAATTGAAAATATTGCAAAGCATTGATTCAGGAAATTGATAAATTGATTCTGTCATTTGATAAATAGAAGAACGGGGGCTCATAGTCTAGGCGACCATTTTAGGGTGCATACATTTGCCCTTCTTTTAGTAATGTGTGATCTTTATGGGAACACATGTAGTCAAAGAATACAGTTGAAGTGTGAGATCGATTTGGGATCACAAAACAACCCGGACATGTGATCGATGGATGGGAACACATCAAGACAAAGATAAGTTGTTTGAAAAAGACAAGTTCAACACCCCTATAAATAAGTAATTGAAATGTCCAAGATAAGAATGTCAAGCAAGGTTTCCCCAAGCGGAGCAATTGATAGGATTAATAAATCTAAATCAAGGATTGAAGTTTGATAGGTACTGCCCCCTCGTGATCGAAATTGAAATGAGATAGACGAGAAACAACAAATTTATAAATTTGATCAAATCAAACTAAAGATAAGGTTCTTGATGTAAGATGAAAGATATAAGGATCACAGAACCAAGGTAGATCATCAATCATGAAAGATTATACCCCAAGGTTGAATTAGAAGAAAATAAGTGGGGTGAAAGTGAATGGAAGATAGAAGTTTGGAAGAGGTGGAAAAAAATGGAGAGAACAAAGAGAATTTACCTTAAGAAAGGGAATGCCCCAAAATCAATCAACTGTTTAAGATAGAAAATTTTGATTGAGATCACGAGAGAAGATAAGGAAATGAAGATCAAAACATGACCACAGTTGATTAAAAGTCCACACGCAAGATGAAGGAAAAACCCTCTCAAACTCATAATGCAGCCTACAAATGCAAATTAACATGAAGTCTAACAGTGCAAGCTACATGAAAATGCAAAGGTGTACTTGCAATAGAGCAACTGTAAAATAGGATTTTGTGTTCATCATTCATTAGAGAATGTTAAGGAACTTATTTTCATCATTGGGCCATTATTAACGACCATCAAAAAATACACAATCATCACTAGTCACAAGTGCAACTATGAAGATATGAATGTAATTTATATCGGATTGGAATGTGGAAAGATTATAACATAAGCATCAAAGACATAAAGGTCAATATGACATTGATGTTAGCTTACCCAATTTAATGTAGCAAAACTATGCTCGCATCAAGGCATAGATGTCAGAATGACTATAAGAACAGTTGTGCAAAAATAGTCAAGGATGATGCCTCAAATCTCCTAAGTGTTTCAAGGGGACAACAAGAGACACTCTAGAGTTTCAAGAACACACCCACAAGAAGAAAGCAAATAAAAACATGCCCCATGTCCCAAGTCCTCTAGCTATGCATACCAGAGAGACTTATTAGACAAGGAAACTCAACGAAAATCAATAACAGTCAGCACACAAAGAAAATATCATGACATAGCTCAAGTATTAAGTGTTGCGTTTAAAAATTTAAGTGTGTTAAATGATACTGAGTTCTAAGGATAAGGATTGAATGCTTGCAAGTAGGTAAGATCACATGAAAAAACTGGGTAAGACCAAACCAATAAGTGTTGAAAAACACTCGATGTCAAGAGTTGTATTAAAAAATACAGTTGGGGTGGTGTTGAAAAACACCATTTGTGAGGTGTCCTAAAGAATAACACATCCAAGAGACTGAAGCTAACATAGTTATGCCCCCTAGACAAAGACAAAGACCAATTCCAAACTAAGGTAACAAGGACAAGGCATGATAGAGAAAGGCTAAGTGTCAAGGACACACGCTAAGAAACATGGGTGCAAAGGCCTCGAGTAGCACCTGTTTCCAGGTTTTCACCACTTGGATTTTATTGCAATTTTTTGCTACCAAGGCGCCTATTTCTAGGTTTTCACCAAGGCACTTTTTCTATTTTTTAAATTTTTTTAAATTTTTTTAAATTTTTGGAATATGTAATTTATTTGGAGATACATCAAAGCTCCTATTGCTAGGTTTTCACTAAGATGACCATTTTTTCACGACATTTTCTAATTTTAGAATTTTTGACAATATATCATTTTTTTGGATTTTTTCAAGATCAATAAGTATGTACAAAGGGTGCCCCCAAACCGAATGGACATCATGGATAGAAATTCTTTAGGTGCAAGACATTGATAGGATTAGGGAGCTTCTCTCCCTCTGCTGTAGACACTAAATAAGCACCTGACCCAAAAGCTGTTGTAATGATGTAAGGTCCAAGCCAATTACGTTCAAAATTGCCCTTTTGATCTCTATGTTGTTGATTCTTGAGATTTTCACGTAGGACAAGATCTCCCACTGGGAATTCTCTACGACGAACCTTTTTGTTGAAGGCTTTGGACATACGCTTTTGATAAACCCTGATATAGTCAAATGACGCTTGACCTTTCTCATCTAGAAGTTCTAACTCCTGAAGTCTCATGGCGTGGTAGTCTTCATCTATAACTAGACCTTTGAGGGAAACTTTAAGTGAAATAATCTCAACCTCTAAAGGTAACACTGCTTCAGCGCCATATGTAAGAGAAAAAGGAGTAGCCCCAGTAGGAGTACGAATACTCATTCTATAGGCCCACAAAACCAGATTTATCTGTAAGTGCCAATCTCAACCAGTCTTACAAACTGTTTTATGTAGGATTTTAAGAATGGTTTTGTTTGATGCCTTTGCTTAACCATTTCCTTGTGGGAAGTAAATAGAGGACCAATATTGTTTAATCTTGAATTTTTTGCAGAGTTGTTTAAGGTCTTTATTTTTGAAGTGGCCTTCATTGTTAGTGGTAATCTCAGAAGGCACTCCATATCGACAGATCATATGGTTCAAAATGAATAGAGAGACTGTCTTTCCCGATGCAATAGAAAGTGGGATAGCTTCTACCCATTTAGTGAAGTAATTAGTAGAAGTGATAATAAACTTGTGTCCATCTGATGAGTTGGGATGAATATTCCCAACAAGATCAAAGGCCCAACGCTAAAATGGCCAATGAGATATAGAAGGAATGAGCTCCCTGCCTTGAGCATGTATTAGGTTACCATGTTTTTTATAATTTTCACATGACTTTGCAAAATCTACTCCATCAATCTTCATCGTAGGCCAATAGTAACCCACCCTAAGCAACCTTCAGGCCATGAAAAGACCATTGGAATGTCCCCCACAGATGCCCTCATGGATATCAAATAATGCTTGGTCAGATTCTTCCTTTTCTAAGCATCTAAGAAGTGTTCCATCTAGACCCCTCCTATACAAATCACTAGAGATAAGGGAATGGCGAGAGACATTTCGGGTAAGGTTTATGCGTTCAGATCGGTTAAAGGTTTCAGGTATAATGTCATCACAAAGGTATGAGTAAATGGCACAATAACGGGATGAATCACTACCAACAAGGGTACAAATGACATGAATTTCTTGGGAGTCAAAGATAGGGTGATGTAGCTCTTCCATGAGGAATTCAAATCTGGAATCATGTTTCCCTAACTGAAGGAGTGAAGCAAGTGTAGCCATAGCATCAACTGCTTTGTTTTCTGCTCTAGGGATTTGCTGAAATGTGACAAATGTGAAGTATCATTTCAAGGAATCAATCATTTTTCTTGTAAGGTACTAGTTTCTCATTTTTTGTTTGATATTCATAATTGACTTGGTTGATTATCAATTGTGAATCCCCATAGATGTGTAAGTATGTGATTCTCCATTCTATGGCCATCTTATGTCCATTTGTTAAAGCTTCATACTCAGCAATGTTGTTTATACATGGGAACAATAACTTGTAAGACTTAGAAATCATGTACCCATGAGGTGAAACAAAAAACACACCAGCTCCTGAACCATTTTGCACAAAGGATCCATCAAAGAACATCTTCCATGTTCTTTCTGTCATATATGTTAATTTTGGATCAGATTTATATGGATTTTAATTTTTCTTAGATAACCTCAATATATGTAATATATTTAATCATAATATATAAATATATATTTATTATCGATATAATAACAAATATATATAAATATATTTAATATTCAATATCATGCTGTATAGATGAGACTTGCATTCAAAAATGTTGTATATTCTTCTCCTCAATCAAATAGTAATTGAATATAAATATAGTAGACATGATGATATAGAAGCATGTCTCTTTGAAGAGACATGACTCTATATAATCATGTCTTTTCAATATCCAAACTACTCACTTAAAAAATGATAACATTAATCGGTGTTTAACCTAATTACAACTGATGCCTTTTTTATAATGCATGATCGGTTTATATGATCGGTAGTAATACACGATTGATAGTATTAGTTAATACACGATCGGTGATACATGATCATTATCACCCGATCAGTATTGAAACAAAATCGATATCAATCGGTAATATAAATATAACATATTATTTGACTAAACTGATATCAATCGGTATTGTTAACTATATCAATAATGTATTGCCCAATACTAATCAGTATCGCATAGTATTATAAATATTGTTTTAATCAATTATAATATACATTATTCATTGTATGTGTATTGATATATATAATAATATCGTTATTATTATATATATTAATAAGCATATATATAATGTAGAATAATATAACAATATCAAATCAGATATTTATATAATGAATAATATGATGTCATACGATCAAATCCATTTATATTAATAATATGATAATAGATTAATTTTCTCAATTATGATTGTATGTAAATACATTAATATATATAGTAATAATATCTATTAATATTATCATATATATTGATATGCATAAGTTAATCTATTCTCATAATATTAATATCTCATTTATTTTATCTGATCGAAGCTACAAACATAAACACTCCCTCTTAGCTAGGGAAGATAAAATTCATCATCCAAGATCACATCACAAAGTTAATTATGAAAGTTAGATCAGTGATATCAAAATATCCCCATTATGTAGATTGCCTCCATTAGCGATTCTATCCACCAGCTCTAGAGTGGATTGCCTCCATCGGCGATTCGATCCACAACCTCACGAATGTTTGGTATGGATTGCCTCCATCGGCGATTCGATCCACAAGCTCTTGTGTGGATTGCCTCCATCAGCGATTCTATCCACAACTGCACAAGATTCAATGTGTGGATTGCCTCAATCGGTGATTCGATCCGCAAGCTCTCGTGTGGATTGCCTCTATCGGTGATTCGATCCATAAACTCACAAGCTTCAGGGTGTGGATCGCCTCAATTGATAATTCTATCCACTAGCTCTCATGTGGGTTGCCTCTATCGGCGATTTGATCCACAAACTCATGAGCTTCAGGGTGTGGATTGCCTCAATCGACGATTCTATCCACTAGCTCTCGTGTGGATTGCCTCTATCGACGATTCTATCCACAAACTCACAAGCTTCATTTAAAAGTATTTGTCACAGAATATCAAGTCGCATTCTATTCTCCAAATACTTAGAGTAATGGCCTACCAACATCAAGTCACACGATGTCCACCAAGTACTCAAAAGTTTACAAAGATATCATATCATGATATCAGGAGCATTGGCCTGTAGAATATCAAGTCACATGATATTCACCAAGTGCTCAGAGTAATGGCCTACCAACATCAAGTCAACATGATGTCCACCAAGTACTCAAAAAATATCCATAAGTAATTTGCACTTACCATAAGAACATTCACATCTTTTATTATGATCTATTTCAGCCATCACACGATGTCTATCACAAATAGAAGATGTCATCTATCATGATCTGTTTCAGCCATCACACGATGTCTATCACAATAGAAGATGCCATCTATTATGATCTGTTTCAACCATCACACGATGTCTATCACAATAGAAGGTCAAGTTATTGTAAGGTCGTCACCTTCCAATAACTTTTACAAATACAAGTGATAATCATTTGGAAGTTGTCACTTCCTCATGATTTACACAAGGCCCATATAGTTATAAAATAACATTAGTATAATAATCAATAATCATGTCAAATTTACCTCAAAAGTGTTCAATGAACTCCCTCTCAATCATAAGGTGTCTACTCTTCTGGTTTTCATGATACCTTTATACTCTTCTGAATGCAGTTGATCAAATTTGGAGAGTTTGGCGCGAGCACTTACTCCTTGTCTAAAGTTTTCCCATTAACTCTGCTCATTAATTTCCATTAGGTTTACGAGTATTTTCCATTATGTCTTTAGCTCATTATTCCTTAATACGGACATCATTAGAAGTTTCCATGATTCAAAATCGGAGGCACTTTCATATCTATCTTCAAATCTCATTCCATTTTCCATTCTATAGGTACGTGACTTCCAAAAATCTGATCTTGATCTTCCTTCAATATAATCGAATCTTCCTTCAAGCGGTTAGCCTTTAACGAAGGAACCTTGCTCTGATGCCATGTTAATTTTGGATCAGATTTATATCGCTTTTAATTTTTCTTAGATAACCTCAATATATGTAATATATTTAATCATAATATATAAATATATTTAATATTCAATATCATGTTGTATAGATGAGACTTGCATTCAAAAATGTTGTATATTCTTCTCCTCAATCAAATAGTAATTGAATATAAATATAGTAGACATGATGATATAGAGGCATGTCTCTTTGAAGAGACATGACTCTATATAATCATGTCTTTTCAATATCCAAACTACTCACTTAAAAAATGATAACATTAATCAGTGTTTAACCTAGTTACAACCGATGCCTTTTTTATAATGCATGATCGGTTTATATGATCGGTAGTAATACACGATTGATAGTATTAGTTAATACACGATCGGTGATACACGATCATTATCACCCGATCAGTATTGAAACAAAACCGATATCAATCGGTAATATAAATAAAACATATTATTTGATTAAACCGATATCAATCGGTATTGTTAACTAAATCAATAATGTATTGCCCGATACTAATCAGTATCGCATAGTATTATAAATATTATTTTAATCAATTATAATATACATTATTCATTGTATGTGTATTGATATATATAATAATATCGTTATTATTATATATATTAATATGCATATATATAACGTAGAATAATATAACAATATCAAATCAGATATTTATATAATGAATAATATGATGTCATACGATCAAATCCATTTATATTAATAATATGATAATAGATTAATTTTCTCAATTATGATTGTATGTAAATACATTAATATATATAATAATAATATCTATTATTATTATTATCATATATATTGATATGCATAAGTTAATCTATTCTCATAATATTAATATCTCATTCATGTTATCTAATCGAAGCTACAAACATCAACAATATACATGAGGTGTTCATCTGGGAAGTAAACTTGAATAGGTGCATTATCTTGTATTGGAAAATCACCCAATTGATCTTCTATGGCTTGTCCCTTGATTTCTTTACACTTAATGTACTCTATGTCAAACTTTGAAAGGATCATCATCCATTTAGCAAGTCTACCTGTGAGGGAAGCCTTACCTAGTAAATACTTGAGTGGATCTATTTTTTCTATGAGATGTACAGTGTGCGCAAGCATGTAATGTCGCAACTTTTGGGAAGCAAACACAACTGCAAGGAAATATTTCTCAATGTTGGTGTAGTTAACCTCATATGAAACAAGAGTGCATCTAATGTAGTATATTTCTCTTTCTTTCCCATGTTCATCAAGTTAAGCTAGTAATGCCCCCAAGGAAGATTATGTCACTGAAATGTATAGAACAAGTGGTTTCCCTGGGATAGGAGGCATTAAAATGGGAGGATTTGCCAAGTATTTCTTGATTTGATCTATGCTCTTTTGACAATCCTCATTTCAAATACATTTGACACCTTTGTGTAAGTTCTTGTTGAAAGGTTGAGCTCTATTTGTCAACTGTGAAATGAATCTCCTTATAGATTGAAGACATCCTTGAAGACTCCTCATTTGACTAATGTTTCTAGGAGGTGGCATATCTATGATTGCTTGGAATTTTTTAGGGTCTACCTCTATTCCTCTTGCTGAAATGATGAATCCTAGTAGTTTTCCAGAGATGACTCCAAATGCACACTTTTTAAGATTTAACCTTAGTTAAAATTGTTCCATGCGATCTAGAATGACTTCTAAATCATCTAAGTGTGTGTCTCTTTTCTTATACTTGGCCAAGGCGTCATCCACATAATCTTCCATGTTTTTATGCATCATGTCATGAAAAATGGTTGTCATAGCTCGTTGATAGGTGGCTCCTGCGTTTTTAATCCAAAAGGCATATTGTTCCAACAATAGGTACCCCATGCACAAGTGAATGCAATCTTTTCTTGATCTTCAGGAGCTATCTTAATCTGATTGTATCTGGAAAAACCATCCATCAAGGAATAAACCTCATAACCCGCAGTCATATCTACTATCATGTCTATATTGGGAAGTGGAAAGTCATCCTTTGGGCATGCTCTATTAAAATTTCTAAAATTTGTGCAAACTCGAATGGATTTAACATGTTTGGAAACTAGTACAATGTTTGATATCAATTCAGCATAGGCAATAGCTCTTATGAATCCTGTACCAATAAGTTTCTCTAATTCTACTTTGACTAGGGGAGCTATGTGAGGATGCATCTTTCTCTATTTTTGTTTAACCAGTTTGACACCCGAAGCTATGGACAAGTGATGCATGATAAGATTAGTGTCCAACCTTGGCATTGTGTGTGTGATATTTGGTACCTGTTAGATGGACACAAACACTTCAATAGATCATTGTTTTAGTAACTTAGGGTTAGTAAAAGCATGAAAAACACACAAAACCCTCTAAAGGCGACCTATTGCCT
>MU223216.1:435590-468597 GCA_018584345.1 Thuja plicata
CCATTTTAATAAAATTAATAGGCTAGGGGAATGGGGTGGAATGCAAGTGATTTCTTTGATTTAGAGATTTATTTAATTCCTTTATATTAAATACTATAGCCATGTTTGGTTTAGTTTTGATCTGATTGGTCGATATTGATTTGAATCGTATGGCTACAATAGTTAATATAAATCAGTGATAAAAATCACCTAGGACATTAAATTGATTTAAAAGAAATATGCCAAACAGTAACAGGGTCGCTTGGAAATCGAGGGCATGATCACACTTAGGGCAAATAGGGTCCATAGTTGTGACAGACCAATTTTAGGTGGTTACAGGCATATCTGAATAAGTCCGTGCAAAGTTGATCTTGTTTTTCTGTAAGAACTTAGTGTAGGCTTATTTTTCTTGTGGTGACAAGGACTTAGCCAAGTGTACTATTTGTGGTGTCTCATCTGCACCCAAATTGACTGCTAGTGTTGGTTCAATAAGAACTAAAGATCTATCTTGAAAGTAGCTAGGGAGATGATCAATTACCTCATCCTTAGGCACCTCAGAGAGATTTTCACCCGTGGATACATCATTTCTTTTTACTTTTTTTTGGTTTTGACACCGCCACACAGTGGTTTTCACCATCAGAACTCCTATTCTTTTGATTTTATTTTCTTTTTATTTTATGACTAAGGTACTTGATGTCTAGCTCTGTCACGTTGATAGCTGGTTCACTGGTGGAAGAGACTACGGGTTCAATGGCATTCAAGTAACAGGCTCTCATAATCATTTTGAAATGTTAAGAGCTTAGGTTCTTGATAGCGTTGGGACCAATCAATGAGGTTAGGATTAACAAGAAGTAATTCAATGACTGGTTCAAGGTTGTAAATGTGAATGATATCATCTCTGGTGACCGAAGAGTCAGAATCCGTCAAGTATCCTTCTAATATACCCAAATCGGGATTCGTCCTAACAAGTGAAGAATCGTCCACTAAGGCGACATGTGGGTTCAAATCCTCTAGTCCTACACATGACTCTTCGGCTACCTCGGGTTGAGAACTATAAGTGTGAATGACATCAACATCCATGTCAACTATGGAAGGCTCTGAGAAGGAGTCCCATTCATACTCATATGAACTTGTTTCTGAACTTTGACTAGGATGTTTACACCATGAAGGTTTGGGACATCTTGATGTGGAAGTTTTAGTGTCATCAAGGGTAACACCTTCTCTTTCCATTAAACGAACAAGATTCTTTTGTTGACGTTCTCTAAAAGGATCTTCTACATCTAATTCATCTTGTTCTAAGGTTGTAACTATCTCAAGAGTGAGTGGACTATCTGAAATTCCCCAAAGGAGATTAGTGGAAGGGAACCAATCTTCACACATTTCTTGCTAATTTTTCATAGTAGGTATGTAGTCTGGTTCATCTTCACTATCCGACTCATAAAGGATAGGAGTAGTGTTCTTGTTGCAATTTGCAAATCCTAGGCCAACCGACTTCCTAGACTTGTGTCCAAAAAGATTATGATCAAGGGGTTTGGCTCTAGCATCCAATCTGTGACTAAGAGGACCATGTCTGGGATATCCCATCTGTTTGAAAAAAGCATACCCTCTTCCATAAGCCTTAGGACAAGGAGAGAAGTTCTTATTGTGTATGTATTTCTCTTCTCTATAAATCCAGTCTCTAATAATTGTCTCTTCTTTCTCATCTTGAATAGGCACTGAGGACTCTACAAATGTGCCAAATAAAGTCATAGCTGAAGAGGAATGTCTCATTTCTTGTGACAGCTTGCCATAAGACTTAGGTGAAACTAGTAGTGCTATGAGGGAGTTGAGTTGATACCCCCCCCATGCCAAGGTCTACTGACTTGAACTTGTCTTTACATTAAGCTAAGGTTGCATCAAAGTCTTATGCTTCTCTATTGAGGGGAACATGAGCACCCGCTGAAACTGAGTTAATAGATAACATGTTATCCCCAGGTATACAAATCTCTATTCCATTGTAAGGGAACTTAACACACTGATGATAGGTAGACAACATTTCTTGCATATCATGAATCCACGATCTGCCGAGTAAGATATTGTACGCAAGGGGGCTAGCGTCAACTATTTGGAATAAAATATCTTTTTCAACAGGGCCAATCCTAACAGGAAGGATGACCAACTCCTTGGAACTTCTTTCCGCCTCATCATAGGCATTGATGGTGATCTTTTTCCTGGTATCTATGACTTGTTTAGAATAACCCAACTTTTTCAAAAGACTCAAGGAACAAATATTAAGCCCAGCATCCCCATCTATCAACACGCGCCTAACACATGTTTTGTGGATCATGACCTCAATACGAAGAGTGAGATTATGTGGGTGGCTCAAAGATTTATCATCATGCTCCAAAAAAGTAAGATAATGGGGGCTAGAAATATGGTTAACCATGTTCTGGAATTGATCAACTTCAAAGTTGTTGGGGACGTTCGCTGTGCAGAAAGCATCCTCAAGGACTTGCTTGTGTCTTGAGGAAAACTCTAAGAGCTCAAAGATCAAAATTTGAGCTGGGGTTCTTTGCAACTGATCAACAAGATTATAGCTCGACTTAGGATTCACTGCTGGTTTTGAGGCGACATTCTTGGATGCCACTTTCTTTGGTTTACTTGGTTGACTTAAACTGGGTCCTTTAATGACAAGGGGACCTTGACTTTGTGTGACAACATTGAGAGTTTGAGATGACACTATAGAGTTAGGACCCCTTAGCACCACGACGGGTTGTTCATCAAAGATAGGGGAAGAGTCCATGTCTAGATCATAACCATAGGGATCTTTATCCCTCATCATGTTAACATTCTCTTCTACAACTTCAAGCATGTTGACAACATTCTCTGCATCTGTGTAAGTGTAACTGACTTCAACCTTTCCATTCTTAGGTTTAGAGGTTTCCCCCTTCTCATACTTGGGAAAAGGTTCTTGTAATGCCTTATGATCGGCGTTGGTGTTTAGTCCATCTACCTTAAGTTTTACATTCTCAATGAGACCTTGGATGATATGTTTGAGCTTCCAACAGTTTTCAATATCATGTCCAATGGCATTGTGAAACTTGCAAAAGGCTTTCTCATCCCATCAATGTGGCTTAACATCAGGTATATAATGCTTTGCGGGATCTTGAGGATGCACAAGGTTGTTGGAAATGAGTGTTTTCAAGACATCCTCATATGAATCACCAAGTTTTGAAAACTGATGTCTCTCTTTCTTAGGCCTATCTTGGTATCTTGGCTTGTTCTCTTGTTGATTAGATGCATTGAGTTTCATGACTTGAACAACACTAGACAAGTGGACAACAATTTGATCTTTGGGTTGGGAGGAGTCCACAAATCCATCATTGACCACTTTTTGGTTCCTATTCCAATGTGATTTATTTCCTTTATCCTTGTTAGGTATTTTGACCATTGTTCTTGTTGTTGTTTCCATGTTTGGTCAAAATTCCTTGTTCTTTCAAAACATCCTCACGCCTAGATGTGGTTTCAACCATGGTGTCAAAGGAATCAAAAACCATCTTCCTAACTTCATACTGCATTTTTTGAATCAAGTTGCTAACAAGGATGTCAATCTTCTCATTTTTAGGTATGGTCCTAGATTAGCGAGAGCATTGTCATCTCCACCTTTGCAAGAAAGGGACAAAGCATTCCCCTTGATTTTTCTTTAAGTTGCATAATTCCAACATGGTGATAGATCTTGAAAGGTTGTATGAAATTTTTTGGAAAAATTTATGGACAAGATCTTTGAAAGTATTAATGGGGGGAGTTATGTTGGTGAACCATTCCATCACTTGACCCTTAAGAATCCTTGGGAACAATCTCATGAGGTATGAGTCATCTTGATGGAACTCGAAACTCATGGTATAGAATTGATGCACGTGATCATGTGGATCTCCATTCCCATAATACTTGTCATATTGAGGGATCTCAACCTTTCTAGGGAAGTATTTCATGCTAATAATTTTTTCAAAAGGATTAGGACAAATTGAATCAAGTGAGAATGAACTCTTGGGTGCCAACATCTTTTCCATCATATTTTGAATTTGTTTGATCTCTTCTTCTTGAGATGGACCTTTCTTCTTAATCTTCTTGTCCACATAAAAGATGTAGGGGACTCTAGCACCCTTATTGATTAAATTCTCTAGGAACTTGTCTTTCTTTTTCTCTAAGTATCTCTTCACATACTTCTAGAAGAGTGGTTCTTGTTGTATCATCATGAAGTCTTGGGAGTTGAGATCAAAACTTGAGCTACTACCCCCATATTGTGAAACATGGTGAGCATGTTGTGAAGGTTGTCTTGAGTTCCTAAGATGTGTTCATCTCCTATGATGATCATGTCTTGAATCCCTTCTTCCTCTAGGGCTAGGAGATTGTGACGGTGTTCTTGAACGTCTTCCAATTTTTGGAGTCTTAGGAGGGGTGGATGGAGGAAAGTTTTTTCCACCACCAACACGCATGTTGTTAAATTGATCATTAAGTTGTTGAGCCAAGAGTCTATCTTTCCCTTCCTGGAAGGATGTCCTTTCTATCTCCAACAAGGTTTGTCTCTCAAACTCTAGGAGTCTAAATTTCTCTTCCTTTTCAGCTTGTTCATCTAGGAAGGCTTTCTTTTCCCGCTCATTTTTCTTAAGTCTTTCACTCATGTAACTTGAAGATGTTTTGAGCGGTGAGCTTGGTCTTGAATGTCTAAACAAGTCATTGGTGTATGTTGCATTCACACGAGTGTCATAAGGTTCATCATCTTGGTTTTCATGTTGTGATTGTTCTTCTTTATAGGCTTGCCTTTTACCTCTTTCAGCCCTTTGGTGTGCATCCAGCTATCTCGTTGAGATAAGGGGTGAGACTGGTCAATTTTCACGAGAGGAACTCCCAAAATAAATGGTATCTCTATGTTTTTCAAATATGTCATCAAGGCATTTATCCATTTCTTCCCTCTCTCATCGAGTCATTGTGTAGCTCATATCCATATCCGAGCGAGAAGATGCTAAGGGTGTACTCAACTCACTAAGGTTACTCTTAGAATCAAACCAAACTTCTGAGTTGTCTCTAGGTAATTGATCAAATACGGGTTCTTATCCCTTACGTGTTTGGTGAGTTTGAACTAAGGGTAATTGGTTAAAGACAACTTGAGGTCACTTTCCTTGATCTACTTGATATCTTGTTGTAACTGGCATGAAAGAAAAGGTACTAGGTGATAGGATGACCCTAAGAAACGTTGGTACAAAACCAGGATAATAAAAACACTCACTTGTCTAAAAGAGAGGTGATAAGATAGAATTTTGCAAGAGGTGTAAACCAACACTGCCATAGAGGTGCCCACTGAATGGGTGAATACCCTAACACATATGGATTAGGAGGATGATTTACCCAAGTTATATTGATTGAATTTAAATTTGTATGGAAGTGAATGGACAAGAGATTACTAAAACTCTCCAAGCGTGTTATCAAAGGATCCAAAGGTTTATCTTCTCAACAAGGATGATTTCTAGCTCACCAAATCCAAGCAAGGTCACTCATGAAATCAAAGATAACTAGTCTAAGAGGTCAAACACAAGGATCCAAAGTGAAAAAAAACTTCTAATAGTGGGGTAAGTTACTCAATTTGACCTGGATCGGTCGAGGAAGAATGGAAATGACAAGATAGCAAATCGAGCAAGCTAACAGTTTAACACTGAAGAGTGCATATTTTGAGTTGTTGATCATTTTGACGTTTGCTTTGATGTTTGGTGTGTGTTTTGATGTTTCACTTACGCAAGACACATCAAGAATATTGGTTTGTTGTAAAAAGAACAGTCACACCACAACCTAGGTAAGCCAGGGCAATATCTGTTGAATTCCCAATTGAACTAAAGTTCAGCCACACCTACTCATAGGGGAAAACTTAGAAGCTTGTAGGCACAGGCTCCTCCTTATAGTGCACTCACTTCTTAGGCACACCAAGCTTTGAATCCCAAGGGTAATCACTTCCCAAGGGACCATTGTCTCTACTAAGAGCCGTGAAAATTTGGGACATCTTAGTTGGTCTCTGACCTTCCGCACCAATAGATAGAGGGTTTTTGGATACTACAACAAAGTTATTTAGTCAAGGCATCCGTTCAGTGGTTATACTTGCGGTAGATTAGCTTTGTTATGGAGGCCTCCCAGCCTACAAAAGTTACATTCTGTAGGTTTTAACGCACCACAAGGGTACTGAGGGAGATCTTCTTCTCGGTATAACGCAATCAACACCTGTTCACTATGAGATTAATCACAATGACATCTTTTATATACCAGTTAGGAAGAGCTTGGATTTAGCCTATTACCAGTTGGGCTATCCACTCTCACTGACTTTGTTAAAGCTCTCGGGAGGTAGCCACGCTAAAGGATTTGTATGGATTTCTCTTTCACCCAAGATCCGCGAAGGCGAGGGGAGAGGATACGTCCATGCAATTCCTTGGGATTACAAAACTAGAAGACACATCAAGCAGAATAAGAAAATGACAATAATATTTCTGGATTTTTGATCATCCCAAAAGGGCGAGAGCATAGTTTCCTGACATTATTTCCATCCCTAAAACACCATATAGAAGTTCATTTGAAAAAGTCTTGC
The DNA here is from genome assembly GCA_018584345.1 of Thuja plicata. Classification (NCBI taxonomy): domain Eukaryota; kingdom Viridiplantae; phylum Streptophyta; class Pinopsida; order Cupressales; family Cupressaceae; genus Thuja; species Thuja plicata. The sequence continues at coordinate 442,177 of MU223216.1, forward strand.
ATGTGTGTTCCTATTTTAATAAAACAAAAATAAGATGCAAGCACAATGTTTAGTGTTCTATCGATCAAGGAAACCTGCAAAATGATTCGTTAGTAGTCTATGTTTTTAGTCTTCTTTTTCAACGTCCTGCACACCACTGTTAGGCTGTAATCAACAAGATAAGCCAAAGAACAACAAAGCCCAAAACCCGTCAGCATTACAAAAAAAAGAAAATCATAAATCTGATTGCATATTTAGAAACTAGACAAAAAATACGCACTTTAAAAAAAAAGCACCCAAAAAGGTTACCGTATGAGCCCGTACGAGGCTCCAAAAGATGCAAAATGAAGGATTAGACATGTAGAGTGATCAAAACCTACCATTTATGATAAATCTGGAATCCAAAACTAGAAAATAACTCAAACCTAGTAATCTTTAGGAAATTCTACCCAAAATAAAAAACAATTGCACTCAATTTGGATCAAATATGAGCAAGATATGATCATTTGAAGTTAGACTATAAAATTGACAACCTCAATGGTGAAGGCAAAGACTTTTCAAACCCTGCTTACGTTAGCAAACTGCGAGATTAAAATTGATGGTTTCGTGGCTGTCATAGGAGTCCATGTAGAATGATGGTTTGATGGCCGTCAAATTTAACACTGTAAAAAAATATTATTTTTTTTCAAATTTTTTCTTGAAAATATGCCTTGGGCTACGTGTAGAAAAATCCTAATTCTACCTCAATTTTTGTGCAATGGGTCGTACGACTTCTTTAGGCAATTTTTTTTGCCACAGATTTTCTTTTGGGCAAGATAGGCGTGTTTATAGTCATTTCGTACCGAAACGACGACCCGGATGGAGTGGTGGAGTCAAATTCGACTCAAAGTGGATGGAAAACATAATTGAAAGAAAAAGTTAAAATGAGGCCAAAAATTGATATTCTGCTCCACGATGGGTGCCAAAAATGTGTGCTAAAATGTTGACACACTTCTATGAGTCATTATATCCAAGATTTCTCAAGAATGAGGTCTCAAATGGCGACTCATAGCTCTCTATTCATGGAGTGCAAGGGTTTATAATGGAGGCCCTCAATTTAGACCTAGTTTGCACCCATGCAAGTACATCATAAAACAAGAGATTCAAAGAGGAAAAACAAGAGTGCTAGTCTCCATGATCATCAAATATGCATGCAAAGGAAAATGGAAGCTATTATATATGATAACAATGCATGAAAGAAAACTAATCTATGAAAGGAAATACACATGCAAGATTATTATATGAAATGAAATATGAATCTAATCTAATATGCAAGTGCAAGAGTAATCTAAATGGATTTCCATGGATGCATGAGAGAAGAAGACATGAAAAGAGAAGTTGCAATGTTCAAGCTCAAGTGCTCAAACTCTCCTCCAAAATCGCTCTCCAAACCTGCAGCATAACAATAACATAAAATATGGAACCTAAATAAGAAGGAGAGGACTCCTTATAAAGGAAAGTGTGGAGAGGATTGCATCCTCAAGAGCAATGTGGGATAAATCCCTAAAAAGGCAAGTAAGAGGAAAAATCCCACCACTTAGAAATATGTACATTCAAAGTGTAGAGAAAAAATGAATTTTTATTTATTTTTATTTGATTTATTTCCTTTTTTATCACAAAGAGAGATTTAAGTGAGGATTTTATTTATTTAATTAAAAGAGGGATTTTCTTTTAATTAAATAAGATTATTTTATTTAATTAAAAGGGATGTTTTCTTTTAATTAAATAAGATTATGGATAAAATGATCAAACCTTAGGAAATATTGAAATAATTAAATTAATTATGATTTGATCAAGGAAATAGATTTGAATTGAAAATATTGCACGACATTGATTCAGGAAATTGATAAATTGATTCTGTCATTTGATAAATTGAAGAATGGGGGCTCATAGTATAGGCGGCCATTTTAGGGTGCATACATTTACAACTCATAAAGCTTGAGATCTTGCCCATTAAAGGACAAGGGTATTTCTATTTCGTCAGCATACTTCAGTTTGAAAGAATTAGGACCAAGCTCTTGGCTAATCTCAAAGGGGACCTTCCACAATGATTCAAATTTGTCATGTGCACCTTGAGGTTCCCACCTTTTATCCCATATTAAAACTTTATCTCCTGTCATGAATTTCCGGGGCTGAGCTTTCCTATCAAATATTTTCTTCACCCTAGCTTGGTGACTGGTAATATGGTCTACAATATTTTCTCGTTCCTCTTCAATTTTTCTCAAATACATGATTCTCTTCTTCAGAGCATTTTTAAAAAGTTGGTCCTCGATCACTTTCTGTAACTTAGCTGCCGCCAATTCTAATGGAAGAGAAAGTTGAGCCTCTATGCCATATACCAAATCAAAAGGAGATATCCCTATGGCTCGTTTGTGTGAAGTGTGATCATCCCACAATGCTTCATGCAACCTTTTGTGCCAATCTCTAGCATTGTCATTAACTAACTCTTTCATTATGGCGATCAAGTTCTTATTAGTTGATTCGGCCCGACCATTACCCTGAGGAAAATAATTAGATGAGTGTGACAACTAAATCCCATTATAATAATAGAATAATTTCTTTTCATGAAAAGAAAAATTTTGCGCGTTATCTGCCACTCTCTTCGCCGGAACCCCAAATCTCACCAAAATATTTTCTTTTAGAAAGGAACAGACTATTTCTGAAGTAGTTTTTCTCACAGGAATGGCTTCTACCCATTTTGTAAAGTAGTCCATTGTGGTAAGGATATGGGTGTGATCTGCGCTTGATGGAGGATGTATTAGACCTATGAAATCTAAGCACCACTGCTTGAATGATTCTTCAATGACTACAGGCCTTAATGGTAAAGCGGCCAAATGGGATTTTCCAGAAAATAACTTACATTTCTCACATTGTGCTACCCACCTGTAAGCATCCTTGAACATCCCAGGCCAATAGTAACAATTCCTTAGTATTTTGAAAGCTATTACTGAGGATGAAAAATGTCTGCCACAAGGCTCATTATGGAAGGATTGAAGTAGTTTCTTTTGTTGATCTTTGTCTACACACCTGAGAAACATATCATCTAAGCATCTTTTGTATAATATATCATCAACTATAACATATTTGGTCGCTTTAAGTTTCAATTTTCTCTATTCCTTTGTTGTTAGATGATTAGGGCATTCTCCACAAGTCAAATAATAAGCAACATTTGAGAACCATAGATATTTTAGACCTGTAAACAAGGATAAAGGAATCTCTTCACTAGATTCTTCATCATTCTTTGCAATTAATTTGCAGAGGCCTTGACCTCTTACCAATTTGGTAGGTTTGATTTCCAAGCCAAAATCTTGCACTTTTGCTACCCAGGTTGCTGTGTTATTCATAGACACCTCCTGTAGAGTTAGGATACTCTTGACAACTGAATTCGGGACATAAACTGTAGAATGAGAATGAAGAATATCGTATCGAAACTTTTCAACAACTTTTACTACCTCAAAAGATTTCTTTTCTATAGGAGATTACTTCAACTCGTGCTTCTTTAATGACACACTCATAAAGGAAATAGGAACTTCCTCACCCGCTTCATTTTTTTGTAACAGGACACTTGACATTATGTGCTTTGAAGCATAGCAGTGTATTACAAAATCCTTTCAAAAATATGGATGAGCAAGAACTGAAGCTTGATCGATCACTTTCTTAACTTCATCAAAAGATATTTTGGCCTCATCAATCCATTTGAAACTTTGTTTTTCACTTAGCAAGCTTACCATGGGCCGGGTTGTTTCTAAGAATTTAGGCACAAATCTCCTCAAAACTTTGATTTGTCCAAAGAAAGACCTTATTCCATTTTTATTTGAAGGTAAACATAACTGTTGGATCACTCACACCCTTTCTAGATCAATCTTAATCCCTTCCTTGGACACTATGTGACCCAACAATTTTCCTTCAGTTACACAGAAGACAAATGTTTTTGGGTTGAGTGATATTCCTTGATCTCTACATTCTTGAAGGATGAGTCTCAAATATTTTGAATGTTTCTTTCTTCTACAAGAGAGCACATTCATATCGTCCAGGTAAAATATAATTACCTTGTTCATGAAGTGACCAAAAGAGGAGTTCATGGCCCGTTGGAAAGTGGCACCTGCATTGATTAGGCCAAAAGGCATTCGAGTATATGCAAACGTGCCCCAAGGAGGGGTGAATGTTGTTTTGTGTTGATCATCAGGAGCTACAATGATATGATTATAACCCAAAAAACCATCCAGCATAGACATCATCTCAGAATATGTTACCATCTGTAAAATATGATCCATATTAGGAAGGTAAAAGTTATCTTTCAGGCCGAACTGATTTAGATTTTTGAAATCAAAATAGATTTGAATCTCTCTATTTTTCTTATGAACTGGCACTATGTTCACCACCCAAGTAGAATGATGAATAGGGTAAATTATTCTAGCATTAAGCATCTTATCCACCTCTCTAAAAATTGCATCTGCTACTTTGGGATTATAATTTCTCAATTTTTGCCTGAAAGGTTTCAATCCAGGCTTCAAAGAAATTTGATGTTGAAAATGTCCATTTTTGAAATCTTTCAAGTCTTCATACGACCATGCAAACACATATTTGAACTCCTTCAACAACTTTGTGAGTATTAATTTCTCTTCAAGGCTGCAACACGTGCCCAAATTTACATATTTGGGATTTTCATTATCACCTATATTTATTTTCTCAAAATTTTTGGATTGTTTGCTGCTAGTTTCACCAGTTTGGTCGATAAAACAATCGCTGCGGTCAAACATGCTCTCCATCATTATGAGGCCTTTAGGAATATGACTTCCTTTCAACTACACAATATCTTATTTTTTATCAGTTCCTTCATCTGCATAGAACTCTTGACACTTGAACTCTGAACCTTCGAAAAATACTAAAGAGAATTTCTCAATACCTTGCAGGAATGTCAACACATGGGCATCGTCACTGAAGAATTGCTAAGAATTAGCATTATCCAACACGCTAGGTCGATGAACTAGCTCTATAGTGTAATGGTCATTGTTAAAATATGGATGAGGGATTATTAGTGCTGCAGAGCCAGCCAAGACATCTTCCCTAGAATTCAATTATCTAGGAACTGCTTCAATTGAAAATGCCTCAAAACCCTCAATTTCATCTCAAAATCTATTTCTGTAATGCTTCATTCTCTCATTTCTTATTGCATATATCCCTCTCACCTGCTTCATGATAAACTCATCATCTCCCTTACCTTTCAAAATTTTGATACCTTTCATTTTTGCCTCTTGAATATCGAGTAGTAATGCTTCATACTCGACTGTGTTATTAGTATTTTCAAACTCTAGTTTAAAAGCAAAAGGCAAATTTTCTTCGAAAGGAGATACCAAAACCACTCCCACACCAAGACCCATGGAAGAACAACTTTCGTCAAACTCAAGCGTCCAAAATCCTTCATTTCTAGGGGATTCCATCTCTGTAACATCATCTTTAGGTAAAATCACATAATTAGCAAAATCCATCTCATGATACAAAATATGGGCTCTGGGATCTTCGAATGGGAAAAATGTATATTTTGATTTGGTCTTAGGTTGTAAGATCACCTTTTGATTTCCAATGGGGACTATTTCCTATGACCAATCTAATTTGATTTCACCTCCTAAATCTCTGCAGAAGGTTCGACTTAAAAGCGTGCCATAGCTAGTAGGTATGTCAGCAACTAGGATGGTCAATTTTAACCTCTTGTTGGGGAAGGAAGCTAGCAAAACTTGAGCATCTTTGATCTGACCAAGTAATAAAACCTGTTTAGAATCCATTGAATAGCATTTACCAAAACTCTTTGTTAAGGGTAAATCTAGGGGTTTTTCTACAGAAGAGGGCATAATATTATCTGACGCCCCTGAGTCTATGATATAGTTGCTAGGTTTATGGCCATGAATGAATAGAGATACATAGAAAGGTTCTGGATTTCCCAAAATTTGAGTAGGTTCTGAGGATTCTTGATTAAGGATAGGTTGAATATTCTCAGGATGATTTGATTCAAGATTTATAGGGGTTTCATGAGTAGACAAAGTATTTGTTTGATTAGTTATAACCTCAGGAGAGGAACCTCTTACATAATCTACTAATTTATCAAGCTCATTGGGATTTGACTTCAAATATTCAGTAGGAGAAATCTAGATTTTATAAGATTTACAAAAATCAACAAAATCAAAAGAAGACTCAGGATCTAATTTTTTTAGATTCTTTACCTTTGGTTCTGCTTTTTCTTCTACCTTTCAGCTACCAATTTGGTTCATATACTCTTTTTCCTTTTTATTTTGAAATGGATGTGAAAACTGATTAGTAACTTTACTACCTTGCTGACCCCTGGTAAGCACTGAATAGGAAGGTTCCTCTAGAGTGATTAAAATATCACCACCACGGTTTGAATCAGACTCATACTCTAGGTAGTAACTTACGAAGTCGCCAAGTCCTCCAGAGTTTTCTTCATTAGCAGGGATCTCTTGAATGGTCTCTTTGTTAGCTTCTAACTATTTGTGCAACGCCATTTCAGGACATGTGTCTCCATCGTGTTCATCTGTTAAATGAAAAATACACATGTTACTTCATGCAGGAGGAGGCTCAATTTGAATTCTTTGTTGAATAAGCAATGCATTTGATGGTTTCCCATAATTTCTTGTCCCTTGGTTTGGATATCTATGAGGTATATCTTGATATGGGGCGGGAGTAGATTTTGGTAACTTTCTATTTAGGGAAATCATATCATTAACTAATATTTGTACTATCGGGTCAATAGAACCAGAGGTAGATGCTTGATTAGCTGGTGTTTGCACTTCCCTTTTCCACTATCCTGTTGTTATTAGATCATCTTCAAATTATACTGCAAGGCTCGGAGCTGTAGTTAAGTCAACAACTCTATCCCATCTCAACTGATAACTTATGTCTGGTGGCATAGAATTGACAAAGAAACCCTTTTGATTTTCACCATTAGGTCTTTTGGTATTGGGAATTTGGTAGAGGATCTTGTGGAATTTTGCCATGAATTCCCTCATGGGTTCATGCATCTCCTTTTTTAATTGGGATAATTGAAGTAGGAGGGAGTTTTCATCTTTAGAAGATTTGAAACATGATTCAAAGGTTGTTTTCATAGAATTCCAATCAGTAATATGACCATTTAGAAAATGGTAGACCAATCGACAGCTGACTTGGAAAGGGTTTGCACAAATAACCTAATTGCCACATCCTCGTGTTGAACAAATAAAACTCTACAAGCGGTATTGAAAGCATTCAAATGGTCATCCACAGAAACATTTCCATTACCATAGAATTTAGGTAGTATATCTCTAGCCCCTTTTGGTAAGGGATGGTTTCCTCCCACATTCAAAGGACCAACTATCGCTCCCCAAGGTTGTTCCATGAATGACTTCGGGAAGATGGTTAAAATAGGTGGGGCTTGGGTTCCAAATAATGTTAATGCCTACAAATTAAGGTGATATGAAGATGCTTCAGGGGAAAATTTAGGTGGAGAGGAGGTTCTACTCTTCACTTTCTTCTTAGGGGTATAGGTGATTGGAAAATGGAAATTCTGTAACTCTTGATAAAATTTATCAAAAATACCCTCCTTCCTCTGGGATCTAGTGTAAAGATGAGAATCCAGGATTAAGATTCTTAGGGGCCTTGAGATTCTCTATCCACCACGACAACCTCTTGAGCTATGGGAAGTCCTCTTAGCCATTCCCCAATCTCTTCTTTCCCCTCTATAACAAGTCAAACTTGTTGATATTGTCGATTATTTACTGTTGACTGCCAGACGAAACATTTAAATCGGCAATAATGTCCTCTTGAGTATCTAAAAAGTGTAAGTTAGGTTGAAGGACAGGAAGGATTTCTTCTTGACCAGGTATTGCATCAATAGGCAATACCATGATTCAATTTCATATGGAGGCAAAATTGCATACAGATCTTTTTTAACACGAAGTCCCTAGTAGAGTCGCCAAAAATTTGTTAGTGAACATATTTTCCCTTTTCAAGATTAACAAATAGATGACTCTTTTAACCCAAAAGTAGAATGAAAAATGCACTAACAGTTGAGTGAGTTACACACAACCATACTCTCTTCTTCAAAGGAGAAGCTACCTTATACAAAGATTAATCTGTAATAACCTTTTATTAAGAAAGAATTTACTTCAAGATACACTTTTGACCAGAAAGTATGAAAGGCTGCAATTCACATTCATCATAGATAAATGGCTAACTATTGTGAGATTTAAAGAGATTCAAGATATCTGAGCCAACTGACTCAAATCTTAAATAGACAATTTAATTAAGAATGGAGGATTCAAAAGGATATCAAATCTTGAAAAATATTACTGAGTAAATTCTAAGATATACTTGTAGATTAAAGTAATATACTCATTCAATTCTGATGGAAATTAAAATCATACACTCAAATAGACCAACTGATCAATGAAAATACCAGGATCTACTTATATAATCAACTGATAATATATTCATATATCCAGAATTCACAGTTTTAACCACCACAAAAATAACTTAAACAAAACAAATAGTGTTGCAAATTTTTTTTGTTAGAGAACCGACCCTCAGTTGGTCATAAAAAATAGCGTATATAGCCATGCAGGGCCATTTCAATTTTCAATGACTAAATTACCTAAAGAAGAAAAAAAATTGCAAATAGGAAAAACAAAACAACTATCCAGAAAACTAATTGGTCAATAGGCTAATTCCAGCTCCATCATCAGTGTTGGTGGCATCTTTTGCTATTTTCCATTCCTCAAATGCAGCTGAGAAGTTCTTCCTCAGTTCTTGATTCGGTTTAGCAACCACCCCAAACCTTTGCCCCCAAATATTCTAGAAGGCTTGTATCTGCTGGGATTTGTCTTCAAATATTTTCATCTGTTCGTAACCGTAGACAACTGATGACTCCACATAAGCTAAAATTGAATGATCTTTCATCTCAATTTTGTTAGCAGCTTTCACATTTTCTACCTTTTGATTGTAACAGGAAAGTATTTTGGCCATTTCATTACCAGTCTCATTCTCCAATCCAATTATTTTTCTCATGCATTCATTCTGTGCATGCATGATTTCCCTCACACTGATCTTGGCTTCAATTATCTAGGTAGATTATTTGATGGCTTGCTCATACAGTGTGCCTTCCCATTCCATGTTCACATTAACAACAAACATTGAATTCTCTTCGACCCCTGGTACTGCTTTTTTAGAGAGGAACTTATTTATACCGTAAGTATAAACATCTTCCATGTTATGTACTTCAATCTCCAATTGACCCTTTTCTTTTTTCCATAGTTCAACATCCTCCTCTACTACTTTTAACAATTTTCCAGATCTTTCCATCAGGCTATTAAAATCACAAGTGAACTTGGTAATTTCTCTGGTTACCTTATCAATCCAGATGAAGAAAGCCTTTGATATGGACCTGTCTTTGTGGAATTGATCGAAGAATTTTTTATTCTCTGGAGACTTGACATCTAGCTCAAATGGAACTATTGACAATGGTTGAGGTAGAGGATTGTGAAGCTGTTGAATATATTTGGCCATTTCACAAAGGGCATGCTTCAATCTCATCTTGTCTTCTACATCCTTCTGTACATGATGGTTGATTTTCTTATTCACTAAGTTCAAGATCTTCAGTTCGGTGGCCCTGGTAAACATTCCCAAATCTATCTTTTCCACATTGAAGTCCTGCTCTGTGACCTCATCGCTAGCTTCATCAGAATTTGGTTTGAAAATTTTTGCAATCCAGTGACTTGTTTTAGCATCTACATCAACCATTGCTTCCACTTTTGGTTTCTTTGCTCGTTGATACTTTCCAAGATATTTTTTGACTAAGTCTCCAATAGGGGCCGAGATAGGAACAATCTTCCTCTTCTTGCTGAATGATAACTCCAGCCAGTTTGGGGTCTTTGGTGTAGAATCATTTGTAGGAGTGCTTAATACTGGTAGGTCTCTTTGACCTTCTTCTGCTGATTGAGTCTTGGAAGGACTGACTGGGTTTTTGTCCATTTTAGATTTCTTCTGAGGCTATGAATCGCCTCCCTTTGTCTCTAGGTCTATTACGATGCAAGGGACTCTATCTATCTTTTCTTTCCTTTTGTTCCTATCTCTCGTGATCCTTGTAGATTGCACAAGGATTGGCTTTTCTCTTCAAGATGGGCTTTTACTCCAGATTTAGGTTCACCTGCAGGAAGCAATTTCTCAAATTTTTTAGTAAGGGCAGGGGAAGTTTTGAGTTTTGAAATTCTCTAACTTTTTCTGGTTACTGAACCAGAAGCCTCTTGCTTCTTATTTTTTCTCATTTATTTCAACCATTTATCTTTCCTTTTGAACACTTCTTGAGAAAGAGCATTCACATCCTCCACTTCTTCTCTTCCCCATTCTACTTTTCTGGCCACTGTGTCATTATTCTGCTCCATGTATCCAGGTTTTGTCACATCTTCCTCATCATTAGTATCAAATCCTTTAATCTTAAAAGGTATCCTCAAGGTAACAATCTGGCTCAATGTAAACCTAGAACGTAGTCTCTTTTCAACCTTGAACTCATCTATACAATCCGCCCAAAAATCTTCCAATTCTAGTTGATGTAGAAAAGTGGCATCCACTTTGAAATAATTTTCCACGAATTTCTTTCTATCAAAGTAGATTCTCCTTTGATAAGAAAGAAGATTAATTTCCTTTAGTTCTACATCTAGGGAAGACATAGCATGTGTTAATCTGAAATGATAATGCCCTAGATCAATAGGAAAGAAACAACCCACTCCTATCTTAGGTCTAAAATTCACTCCTACTTGGAGTATTTGCCCGCATATTTCTAAAAAAATATATTTATCCAAGCATTATCGTGGGAGCTTCTTGGGTTCACCACTGAAACCTCCTACCCTTAAGTAACTAAAAGTGGGGAATTGAAGAAAGAAGCTTCTGTAGATTTTGATCAATTCCATGCCTTCTTTGGAGATTCTATTATTTACCCTTCCTCTTAGCTCGAAAATAATCTTGGCTAAGAATGTATCTTGTACTCCTCGAAAATTTCTTGGATTTCTCTTCTTCTGCAGATAGGGATGGTATTCATAAATCATCATATCATCTCTCCATGGTTCATGGGGAAAACCCTCCCAACTCCCGCTAATGGCTAAAACATAAAACATATATGATGACAAATAGAAATTGGATGCCTCTACAGACTGGGATAACTCCTCATGAAGTCTTATTGCTATTATCTCAGCCCAGTCAACATATTTTCCTTCACTCAGAATGGCTTGGAGGAAAATATACATCCATTCCTCCCACATGACCACAATGTCACGTACCTCTCTTATAAAATGGTATTTTTAAAGAGGTTTTGGTAACCTAGAACCCCCTCTCTCTTCTTTTAATAACCAATCTCTGGCGATGTTGTTGCTATAATCTTTGAAATTAAGGTGAAATTCCTTTTTAGCCTTCTCGAAGTCCCAGTTGACATATGTTTCTGCAGGAGTGATTCTTAGGGCAGCCATGACTACATGTCTGTTGATGGACACTAACACTTCTTGAAGCTCACTGGTGTTGTCTTCTTTCACTTCTGGGTAAATACCTTCACTGTGCTTCACTTCTGATTGTGCTTCCAATGGTTGTGTGTAAATAGAAAAGGCAAGAAGAGAAGATTTAATACATACATTTAAGTTGCCTTTTTTGGTAATCATGATTATTTGTCATGAATTAATTATTTTCGTCGTCATTCGCTGGGCATGTCCAATCATATTTATTTCATCTTTGAGAAAGATCTACTTTTGCTGAGTTGGACTTTACTCCGCATCTTTTCAGAAACCAATCTCATAAAGGAAAGTGAGATTCGACACATGCCACAAATATATGATCATTATTGCATTTTAGATTTTGAACCTTGAACTATGAGGTGCAAAGTTCAAAGTTCATAATCCCTTATGCCTCATTCATGTATTGATATACCTACAAATGAGACAAACTAATGCATGGCGCATGGAAGATATTGAATTATGAACCAAAAAGTAGTAGTTCAAAGTTCAAGATTATGAAAAATACTAACGCCAAAATGGGAAAAGATGCAGGTTGGACATGCAAAGAGACAAGCGTATTTTGAAAATTGAACCTTGAACCTTGAACCTTGAACCATGAAGTTCAATATTAAAGATTCGATATTACGAAGAAACTCAAACACGCGAGTTATAAAACTTTGCCGATTGAAATAATTGCATATGAATTGTAACACGGGGAATGAGAAATTGAACTTTGAACCTTGAACTGCGAGGTTCAAGATTCAAGATTCAATATGCACTTTGAAAAAATACATGTTACTTAGAAAAATTATAACAGAAAGATTTCTGACCTGCAAATAATATCACCCTTATAAATCCTCTTTTTTCAAGTCTAACAATCTATTTCACCATAGGTTTTATCCTAGTATCAAGATCATTAGCAATAATTTTATATGAGGTATTCGAAAGAGTAATAGGTTTCCGGTTAGATATAGAATCATTATTTTTCCTTTTAGGAATTAGCCTAATCATACCTTTATTGATATCAAGCTCAAGGAAACCTTTTTCTACATCCTACAAATAGAGCGGGTAAAAATCATCCTTGATATGTGCCCACATAATTTAATAAAAATCAACTGAGAGCCTGTCAAAGCTAGGACTTTTATTAGGGGGCATTAAAAAAATAAATCATTCAAGTTCTTCAATAGAAAACTCTCAATCTAAGAATTAATTATACTCAAGATTTACTTTCATAGGAATGTGATCTTTCAAGATATTGTCTAATATTAATTGTGCAACTTGCCATTGAACATCTTCACTAAAAAATTTCTCGTAGTACTCCAAAAATATAGATTGAATCTCATTTGGTTTTGTGAAAATAATCTCATTTTCATAATGTATTGTACATGTATACTCTTTCCTATGCTTGGAGATTATAAATTTGAAAAAAGATACTTTGAGCATCTATTACGCACGACCACTCCTTAATCGAATGAAGTCTAGCTCTAATTTTAGCTCCTTGGCCCTTGTATATGTCAAGTTTCCAAATATGAAACTTGATGGTGTTAGCAATAATATTCCACCAACACAACTGAGAGGGGGGTGAATCAGTTGTGAAACAAATAAAATTAAAATTTATACTTCATAAACCAATTCGTTAATGCAAATCTGAACACATCAAATGTAACACCATAACACAAGAAATTATTATCAAGGAAACTGTTAAGGGAAAAAATGGTACAGAGTACCTCCCTTTTTGATGTGTTTTGTGTGTTTAGGGTTGTGTTAGGAGTCTTATTTTGGGCTTGAATAAGATCCATTGGGTTTTGGATCTCAACTTGTTCACATGTTTGTAAAGAGCCAAAAGTGCTCCTAGGTGACAATATGACCATTTTTCCTTAGAATGGTCAAAGTTACTATTTTTGAGTAACTTGTGGTTTTAGTGTCTTCTAGGACCCTAAGTATCCTAAATAGGGTCATAGGAGTGTAAAATAGTCATTCAATTGACTATTATAGTCAAAGAGCAAAAAGTGCTAAAATGTTGCTAGCAACTTTCAAAAGTTGCTCGAGCAACTTTTGCAACTTTTGCAAAAAGTTGCAAATGGAAGTTTGAGCGGTTGTAACCACCCATGCTCAGGTATTTGATCATGGTTTGATGATTTTGAGATGGTTAATAGAGTTTTGGATTGCATAGTAATTTTGAAAACATTCTGTACGAATTGCTCTCTGTGTTTTACTATAATTTTCAGTGCTTTCTGCATTCTGTATGGCTGGGTACGTATTATATTAGGTGATCAGACCCCATGGGGGTGTAGTTATTTGAAGTAAATTTATTTTTCATACATTATTTTTCTTTTAACTTAAATTACCATGGAGTTACAATAGAATTTAGGTCGTTGTGTTTGCAAGTTCAATTTGCAAAGTTGCGGGAGCAAAAATGGCTCTAACCTAAGCATCCATGGTTGAAAATGGATGAAATCATGTAGGATGATGGGTTAGGGTCTATAAATATTGTTTTGGTTCTTTTTTTTTTTTTTTCAAACGAATTCCTAGGCTTGGAGTGAAGCCCTATGGCTAACTTCTAGGAGTAGGTGAGCCTAGACATGGTAAAGATTGGATTGTAATCAACAACCCATGATCTTGGATGGATGACTTAGTGGCATTTGTGGAAGCCCTAATGTGTCACATTTAAGGATGAAGTGGTTGTATATGGTGAAGGGAAGATCAAAGACCAAATTGAAGACTTTTTCTACTGACTTATCTAGAGGCCTAAAAACAAGGTTGAAAACTAGGGCCTGGTAGTAAATAGGGTTGTGGGTGCATTGATAGACTATGGTTTTGGATTATTGAAGGGATAGTGGATATATTTCAGATTTTCAAGGTATTCTATAAGTTTATTTGGAGGAAATGGGATCATTTGGCCAAAAACAGTGAAAATAGACCTACTAGGAATAAGCCTAATTAGGCCTCCTAGTGTATTTGGCAACAATTGGATTGTTAGAGTGTCCAGAAGTGTTGGAAATGTTTCCAAAGGACTTTTAATGGACCAGGAACATAGGAAATATTATATGAGGTGTATGGGGAAGGTCCTAAGAAAGGGTTTGGGATTCTAGGGGAAGATCTAGAGAAGAACCAGGAGGAATAGTGAACTAGTTGGACTAGTTGTCATTGAATGAACTTTGTGTCTTGATCAAGACAAATATACCTAGGAGGAAAGTTGGAAAGGAGGGTCTAGGAGATCCATATTTGTGAGGAATAGTTAGGAGGAGTAACCATTGGATGGCTAGGAGAGGTTATAATCATTGTTGGAGAAGAAATCACTAGAACTCTAGACCCTCTGCATCAGAGTGGTATCAGAGCCATAATTTCTTGAAGTTTAGTGTATGTTTGAAGGGGAGGAGAGCCACAAGGTTGAAATCATGCTACCCAAGGAAATGAGAAAAGATGCCATAGTGGACTTGGTCCAAAATCTATTGGCAATGGCTAATTTGACAGAGACAAAGGGTAAGAGGAAAGTCACTGAATGGGGAGATGAGAGTGATGTAGAAGATGAAAGCCAGATAGGAGAGTCAACTGGAAAAGGAAAAGAAGTGGAGATGGATAAAGAATATAAGGTGTTCTTGGATGCCTTCAAGTCCCTTAATAAAGATAGTATGGAACACATACCCTACTATTGTGGCAGCTTGAATGGTGAAGAGTTATTGGATTGGCTAGAGGCCATAGAGAACCAGTTTGATTACAAGGAAGTATCAAAGGAGAAGAGAGTCAGTTATGCAAAGGCTAGAATAAAAGTATTTGCATTGGTGTGGTGGAACATGGTGCAAGATTACAGGTTAGCCACTGGTAAAAAGAAGTTAGATTCTTGGGAGAGAATGAAGATTAGATTGAGGGCACAATTCTTGCCCACTGATTATAAGATTCAAATGTATTAGAAGTTGCAAAATTTGAGACAAAAAGAGTTGACAGTAAGTGCCTACACTGAGGAGTTTCACAAATTGAGCCTAAGGGAAAGAAGAAAAGAAGAGGAGGTAGAAAAGATAGCAAGGTATCTCAATGGGTCAAGACAAGGAATCCAAGATGAAATTAGTATGATGGATCCTAACAATATGCACAAGTATTTTTAGTTATCCTTGCGAGCAGAGGAGAAGGCTAGAAGGAGGAATGATTTCCACCAAAGAGGAAGGGGTAATGATAGTAGAGGTTTCAGAGGAAGGAGTAACTTTGGCAGAGGAAAAATCCCAAGTAGACCAGAAGAGAATCAATCTATGGACAATAGTGGGAGTAACCAGCATAGAGGGTCATTTCAAAGAGGAGGATACAGAGGAAGAGGACAACCAAGGGGTAGACTCTAGTCACAAGGAAAGTCCAATTCATTCTTCACTAGAAGATGTTACAATTGTAATCAAGTGGGCCATACAATGGGCATATGTCCTGACAAGAATTCTACATCATTTATGGGAGATATAAGAAATCAGTTGGTGCAAGAGGATGACACACAAAGTGTCACTTCTCCCATCTCCAAGGTAGGACCAGTATTGGATGGAGAGAATCTAATGTTGAGAAGGACTTTGTTGAAAGTTCCTAGTGTTACAGAACCACCTCAAAGAAAGAACATGTTTAAGACTACTTGTAGGTCTCATGGGAAGATCTGCAAGGTGATAGTGGACTCTGGATCCATAGAGAATATAGTGTCAACTGAGATGGTGGATAAACTAAAACTTAGAAGGATACCTCACACTACCCCCTACAAAGTATCATGGCTAAACAAGGGACATCAGATAGTGGTGGATGAATAAACAATGGTGGAGTTTGAAATAGAGGAGTATAAGGACAAGGTCCTATGTGACATATTTTCCATGGATTCATGTCATCTCTTCCTAGGACACCCATGGAAATATGATATGAAGGCCATACACGATGGTGAGAACAATAACTATGTGATTACTAAGCAAGGAAAGAAGTTTCAGATGGATCCCTTACAAGAACCTAATGAAGAGAAGAATGTGGGAACTAGTGTGATTCTCTTGAGTGGAAAGGAGTTTCTAAAGGCTATGAAGAAGGAGAAAGGGGTATATTGTGCAGTAATAGTGAAGCCAAAGGAAGAGACCAAATAGAAAGCCAGTATGCCAAAAGAAGTACAAGCACTGTTGGAAAAGTACCATGAAATAGTGGATAATGGATTTCCTAGTGCATTGACACCCATGAGGGATGTGAGCCACCATATAGACCTCATGCCTAGAGCTAATCTACCTAACAGGGAAGCATATAAGATGACACCAAGTCAAAATGCAGAGATAGAAAAACAAATTCAAGATTTGTTGGAGAAGGGATTAATAAGGAAGAGTTTGAGCCCTTGTGCTATGCCAACTATCCTTTCACCTAAGAAGGATGGAAAATGGAGGATGTGTATGGACACCAGGGCCATAAACAAGATCACAATCAAATATAGATTTCCCATGCCCCGGATTGAGGATTCGCTAAACAACTTGGGAGGCTCTTGTTATTTCTCCAAGGTGGATTTGAATTTAAGGTATCACCAAATCAGAGTTAGGCCTGGTGATGAATGGAAGACAGCCTTCAAGATAAATGAAGGGCTGTATGAGTGGCTAGTAATTCCCTTTGGCCTAATAAATGCACCTAGGACATTCATGAGGCTCATGAATGAAGTGCTAGCAGATTTCATAGGTAAGTTTGTAATAGTTTATCTTGATGACATTTTCATCTTTAGAAGGTCTAAGGAGGAGTACATGAAGCATTTGGAAATGGTATTGAGGAGGATACACCAAGAGAAGTTGATGATCAATTAGGAAAAAAATGAGTTCTTGAAAATTGAATTAGTGTATCTTGGTTTTGTGGTTGCTAACGGGTGTATGAAGATGGATCTTGATAAGGTCAAGTCTATTTTTGAATGGCCTACACCTAGATCCATAGGGGATGTTAGGAGTTTTCATGGATTGGCCTCCTACTATAGGAAATTTGTGAGGAATTTTAGTCATGTGTGTACCCCTATCTTCAACACTATAAAAGGAGGAATCAAATGTCAGTTCAAGTGGACAACAACAATAGATCAAGGATTTGAAATGTTGAAGAAGAGGATAGAAAAACTACCTACACTTAGGTTCCCCAACTTCAATCAGTTATTTATGGTGGAGTGTGATGCTAGTAAGATAGCCATTGGAGCAGTGTTAAGTCAAGAGGGACACCCTATGAAATTCTTCTCAGAGAAGTTGAATGAGGTCAAACAAAAGTAATCCACCTATTATTTGGAGTTGTATGCAATGGTGCAAGCACTCAAAAAGTGGCGACATTATCTCCTACCAAGAGAATTTGTGGTTTACACAGATAACCGTGCCCTTAGTTTCTTGAATGGGCAAGAGAAATTGAACCAAAGACACCTTAAATGGGTAGAATCTTTGCAAGCATATACATTTGTTATCAAACACAAGAAAGGAGTTAGCAAAAAGGTTTTTGATGTTCTAAGTAGAAGAGTACTAGCTATACAGGAGATACAATTGCAAAGTGTGGGAATGGATGACTTGAAAGATCTCTACAAGGAGGACAGTGATTTCAAAGATTCCTATGAGGCATGTAAAAAGTTCCAACAGGGGTTCAAAGTGGAATTCATTGTTACATGTTGCAGGAGGGACTATTGTTTAAAGGACACTTAATGTGTATACACCAGTGTTCAATGAGGGAGAACATAGTCAAGGAGAAACACTAAGAAATCTTCGGAGGCCACTTTGGAGTGGAAAAGACACTTGAGCAAGTCAATAGGCACTACTATTGGCCTAGGTTACAGTCAGATGTCATAAATTTTATGGAGCAATGTCAGATATGTTAAAGGGCTAAAGGAAACATTAGCAACACTGGGTTGTATCAACCACTATCCATACCTCAGAGGCCTTGGGAGTGTCTAAGTATGGACTTCATTTTGGGATTGCCAAAGACATCAAAGGGACATGACAATGTGATTGTAGTGGTGGACCAATTCATCAAGATGGCACACTCCATCCCTTGCAAACAAACCAATGATGCTTCACATATTGCAGGCCTATTCTTTAGAGAAATTGTGAGAATTCATGGATTGCCATTGAATATAGTAAGTGATAGGGACAATAAGTTTGTGGGTCACTTTTGGAGGACTCTTTGTAAGATGTTGGGGGAAAATTTTTCTTTCTCTTTAGCCTATCACCCTCAGTCAGATGGGAGAACTGAGGTAGTCAATAGGTCTTTGGGAAATCTACTAAGATGTTTGACCAAGTAGCATGGATAGTCATGGGATCATATCATATTGGCAAGCAAAATATGCCTATAATGACTCCATTAATAGGAGTACTGGTAAAATCCCATTTGAGATAGTTTATGGGGCTAATCCTAGAGGGATCTTAGAGTTATGGGATCTTAGTTTACAAGACAAAAGAACTGCTCAAGGGGAATCATTAGCAGAATAGATGAAAGAGCTGCATGAACAAGTAAAAAAGACTCTACAAAACCAAGGGGAGAAATATAAGTCCAAGGCAGATCAAACAAGGAGGGATTTGAAGTTAAAGGTGGGGGATCTAGTAGTTTCTTACCTCAAAAAGGAAAGACTAGCTAAGGGTAATCCAACAAAGTTTCTCATGCAGAAGATAGGACCATTGAGGATATTGCATAAGTATGGCAAAAATGCATATGAAGTGGAATTGCCTCCTGATTTGGGAATTTCACCCATTTTTAATGTATGTGACCTATATCCCTATAAGGGATCATCCTAATACATTGGTCAACAAAATATTTCATATTTAGGAGAAGAATATTGGGTCAAAGATTTGCCTACCCCACACCCTCTACAGTTGGACAGTATACTTGACTCTAAGTTGATTAATAAGACCAGGAAGGGTACTTACAGAGAGTATCTGGTCAAGTGGTAGTGACTACCCAAATCAGAGGCTTTTTGATGTGTTTTATGTGTTTAGGGTTGTGTTAGCAGTCTTAGTTTGGGTTTTAATAAGATCCATTGGGTTTTGGATCTCAACTTGTTCACATGTTTGTAAAGAGCCAAAAGTGCTCCTAGGTGACAATGTGGCCATTTTACCTTAGAATGGTCAAAGTTACTATTTTTGAGTAAATTGAGGTTTTAGTGTCTTCTAGGACCCTAAGTATCCTAACTAGGGTCATAGGAGTGGAAAATAGTCATTGAGATGACTATTATAGTCAACGAGCAAAAAGTGCTAAAAAGTTGCTAGCAACTTTCAAAAGTTGCTCGAGCAACTTTTGCAAAAAGTTGCAAATGGAAGTTTGAGAGGTTGTAACCACCCATTCTTGGGTATTTGAGCATGGTTTGATGATTTTTATATGGTTAATGGATTTTTGGACTGCATAGTACTTTTGAAAACATTTTGTACGGATGGCTCTCTGTGTTTTACTATAATTCTTAGTGCTTTCTGCATTATGTACGGATGGGTACGGAATAGATTAGGTGATCAGACCCCATGGGGTGTATTTATTTTAAGTTTGTTTCTTTTTCATATAGCAGTTTTCTTTCAAGTTAAATTAGTGTGGATTTACATTAGAATTTAGGTCATTGTGTCTGCAAGTTCAATTTGCAGAGTTGCAGGAGCAAAAATGGCTCTAACCTAAGCATCCATAGTTGAAAATGGCTGAAACCATGTGGGATGATGGGTTAGGGTGTGTACATATTGTTTTTTTATTTTTTATTTTTCAATTTAATTCCTAGGCTTGGAGTGAAGCCTTATGGCGGACTGCTAGGAGTAGGTGAGCCTGGACAGAGTAAAGATTGGATTGTAATCGAGCACTCATGATCTTGGATGGATGACTTAGTGTCACTTTTGGAAGCCCTAATGTGTCACCTTGAAGGATCAAGTGATTATATATGGTGAAAGGAAGATTGAAAACCAAATTGAAGACTTTTTGTACTGACTAGTCTAGAGGCCTAAAAACAAGGCTAAAAACTAGGGCCTAGTAGTAAATAGGGTTGTGTGTGCATTGAGAGACTATGGTTTTGAATTCTTGAAGGGCTAGTGGATATATTTCATATTTCCAAGGCCTTCTATGAGGTTTTTTTGATGAAATGGGAGCATTTGGCCCAAAACAGTGAAAATAGACCTACTAGGAATAAGCCTAATTAGGCCTCCTAGTGCATTTGGAAATAATTGGATTGTTGGAGTGTCCAGAAGTGTTGGAAATGTTTCCAAAGGAATTTTAATGGACCAAGAACATAGGAAAGATTCTATGAGGTGTATGGGGAATATCCTAAGCAAGGGTTTGGGGTTCTAGGGGAAGATCTCGTGAAGAACTAGGAGGAATAGTGAACTAGTTGGACTAGTTGTCATTGAATGAACTTTGCATCTTGATCAAGCCAACTATACCTAGGAGGAAAGTTGGAAAGGAGGGTCTAGGAGATCCATATTGGTGAGGAACACTTAGGAGGAGTAACCATTGGATGGTTAGGAGAGGTTATAAGCATTGTTGGAGAAGAAATCACTAGAACTCTAGACCCTCTACATCAAAAACCCCAGTGGGAAGTAGCACCCACAAATAATGCACTGAAGGTATTGTATCCTTGTTAGGAGATTTAACCCTATTAGGAGCTGATTATTACATACAGTACATAGTCCTTTTTAAAGGAGAGACCATGTTAGGAGTCAATAGAAACATGCGGCTCACTACCCAAATGTGAAGGTTAATTCCACCTTCTGGACTCATTGTCTGAAATACAGGTATAGGAGTAATAATAACCAGTGAATTAAATGATAGCAACTTTCTTTGCTTAAATAGTTCCAATGAAGTTCATAAAAATCACTATCTCTTCTCTACATCCACTAAACTTCACAAATACAAGCTCATGGCTTTCACATTTCACAACCACACTTATCTCATCAAGAAAAAACTCTTTTTTATACAAGTTTACAATAAACAATTAGGTCAGACTGTTAAGACTTCCCCAATGTAAAAAACATTATATAGTCCTTTTATAAGATAGACATGGTACCTTACACAAGTAAACATCAATTAAAACTCATCAATTATACTCCAAGATCTATAATCCATGCTCACCATCCTCTAAACATGTTTCATCGCAGTAGTCGGCCACAAATATATCTTCGCAAGATCACACGCTTCAGCTGACGTCACAAAGAACACAACGACCCAAAAATCACAAGTATCATTCTCCAACATGTCTTCTACCAGGACTTAAGATCACAAATCATAACTCATGTTCACATCTAAGTTATCTCCAAAACTCAGAGACCAACTCTGTCACAATTCTTTGTCACTGTTTTGTACCTATTTTTCACAAAAACAACTTTAAATTATTCCAAAAATAAGGTAAAGCCAAGAAAACTTATATATAAGATCTCTTCTCATCCCTTTATACATCGCCATACTTGCATGCTCTGAAAATCCCATACAATATCTGTACACTTCTATCAGTTTTCCTTGTACCAGTGATAACTAGTTTGTTTGAGACTTCAATTGAAACATATTTTGACATCAATGACAAAACATGAATGTCAACACCTCTCACAGAACCAATTCCAACAATCTCCCCCTTTGGCATTAATGGAAACATATGAGAAAATCCATCAACCCAGACAATATACTTCTCAATATCCTCTTCACAACTTCTCCTAAAACAGTAGGGATTGTATACTTCTATCACTCCCCCTTTGACATCAATGGAAAAGTTTTCCATATATATCTTCCTTATCTGACCATCACACCTCTGCAAGGTGCAGCTTTTTCAAATCTTCATGCCTTCAACAATCAGGTGCTTGATCACCCAAATATGTTCTGATATATTTGCGATCACTCCCCTCGAGGAGTCCATCCAAGCATCAACTCCTGTGATTGATAACTCTGATAGCTACTCGACTGGTGCATTTTTGCATCATTTAGTTCTAGCAAGGAGGGGTTCCCACCCCAAGCATACCTCTAACATACTCAAGGGCATCTTTTGGCATATGTTTTGTGAATATAACTACTATTTTTCTCATTTGTACTGATGTACTCCAATCTGACTTCCTTTTCTGCAACCTTGAATCTCAAAAAGTGATATTTGATTGAAATGTGTTTGGTTTTTGAATGCATAATAAAATTCTTTGACATGTTCATTGTTCTTGTATTATCACAATGTATAACCACTGGTTCTTCAAAAGTAATCCCAATATCCTTCAACATGTGCTTCATCCACACTATTTATGTATAATTTATAGTAGCAGCTACATACTCTGATTCAGCAGCAGACTGAGCTATGCAATGTTTCTTTTTACTTAACCATGAAACTAGCCCCTTTCCAAGAAAAAATGCACCATCACTTGTGCTCTTCATGTCATCAACACTTTATGCCCAATCAACATTAGTATAAGCATGCAAAATAAAATTATCATATTTTTCATACCATAGACCATATTCTAGTGTTCTCTTCAGATATTTGAATATCCTCTTAACTATGGAAAGATGAGTCTCTTTAGGATCTTCTTGAAACCTCGCAATAATTCCAACTGCATTAGCAATATCTAGTCTAGTGTGAGTTAGGTATTTTACACCTCCAATCATGGATATGTACTTTCTCATAAATGCTCTTTGAGATTCATTAGTAGTAGTAAGATTACAACAATAAAATAATATCATCTACAAAGACTTCAACAATAAATATTTCATCTTCATAAGTTCTCAAATACAAATTACTATTTGCACTACCATTTTTGAAACCAATATGTAGTAGATACCTGTCCAACTGAGCATACCATGATCTAGGTGCTTATTTCAGTCCATATAATCACTTTTTTAACTTGCAAACCATGTCTTCATCATCTGTTAATGGAAAGCCATCAAGTTACTCAATATAGACTTTTTCCTCTAGATCTCCATTCAGGAATGTAAATTTCACATCCATCTGATATACCTTAAAGTTCTTGTGCACTGCATAAGAAAGGAACATCCTTACTACTTCTAATCTCACAATAGGAGAAAATATTTCTTCAAAGTCTATGCCTTCTTGTTGTGAGTAGCCTTTACAAACGAGTCTCGCCTTGTTCCTTACTACCATACCTTCTTCATTCATTTTGTTTATGAAAGCTCATTTAGTCCCTATAATATTATTGTCCTTAGGTCTATGAACTAATTCCAAAGTGTTGTTTTTCTCTATATGATCCAATTCTTTTTATATTACCTTAGTCTAAGATTCATCTCTACATGCCTCATCAGCAATTTTTGGTTCTACTTCTGAAATCAAACAAATCTCATTTCTCATTCTAGATCTTGTCATCATTCATTTATTTACTTCACCAATAATTTGATTTTTACCCACATCATCCTAGAATAATCATTCAACAAAGAGTATAAAATAATTTTCTCAATAGTAGTATATTGTTCTTGGAGGACCATAGAGATCTGTATGTACTAGATCTAACTTCCCCTTTACTGAGTAAGATTTGATCTGAAAACTACTTCTAGTTTGTTTCCCCATCACACATTCTCTACACATGGTGTTAGAGGGCTTCACAATTTTTAGTAAATCTCTGACTACATATTTCATACCTGCTCTCACAATGTTATCAAAATTTATATGACAAAACCTTCTATGCCATAACCAACTGGCATCAACCTTCGCAACAAAACAAGTAGCCTCTATAGTATTCAATTCAAATACATTACCTCTTGACTTTGTACCTGATGCGATCAACTCTCGTGATTGACTTCTGATAGTGCATTTTCCATCATTAAACTTTAAATGATATCCCTTATCTACAAGCTATCCAACACTCAACAAGAGTCCATCAACATGCAATACATTATCAGTATTCATTTTACCATCAAGAGCAATTCAACCAACTCTAATGATCAATTTTGGAGTGTTATCACCAAATCTTACTACACCACCATCATATTTATTTATCTGAACAAAATTTATTTTATCACCAGTCATATGATGTGAACAACCACTGTTTATGACCCATTCATATTTATTTTCAACATGAGAAACTAAGGCTTTTTTTGCATGAATAGGCTCATCATCTTTAATAACAATAAATCCAATTTCATCATAATACACAATATCATCATCAAACACACCTTCAATAGCATAGTAAAATTCCTTATCCTTAGAATAATCTGGTCTATGAAACTTAGGTTCATGCTTAGGAACCCTTATAGGACATCTAGATGTAAAATGACCAATCTTATTACATGAAAAACACTTCAGTGTTAACTTTCCTTTAAATTTACTCTTAACTCTCTTTTCTCTTCTTGCGATCAAAGCCACAAGTTCATCTAGTTTCCTTTTCTCTTCTACTATCTTTTCCCAATTCTCAACATATTCACCAACTTCTTTATACATGTTATCTTTGTTGGTGCTCACAAGACTTGATAAAGCCTTTTTGTTTTTGTGCACAATCACCTTGAATGCATATTGGACACCTTAGGTATGTATCCCATCTTTTCAACCTTGAAGGTGGTCAACTTAGCAATCAATACCTCTCTATTAAAGTTCGATGAAAAAGGTATGATTTCTTCTATCGCTTGCAATTTAGTTTTGTAAACAGGTGTCAAAGATATGAGAATGTTTGTGATCACTTCTTCTTCAGTATATGTGCCTCCTAAGTTTCTAATCCCTGTAACAAACTCTATAAACCTCTGTACATATGCTCTGACATTCTCATCATCTCAGATTCTTAAGCTTTCCATCTTAGTCTTCCAATTATGCATCTTTTCTTTCTTAGTAAACTCATCTCCTTCATATAATGCCTCCAGTCTTGTCCATATTTTGTGTGCAAAATCCAAGTCTTTCACCTCTGTGAATTCACCCTCAAAGAGCGTGTTGATCAATGCTTCTCTTGCAACCATATTCCAACTAAAAAACATCTTTTCATCTGCATCTATAGTTTCTAATTCATCTTCAGTCTTGATATGTTCATCCTTCTTAGTAATCATCCAGTAATCAATCCCTAAGCATAGTAGGTGAGTTCTCATCTTGTTCTTCCAACTTTCAAAATTTTCATGATCAAATTTTGGACTATCCTTCCTATAGTATGCCATCTTCAGGATCACTTCAAGATATTAATATTTCTCTTTGTATCATCTTAAAATGGAAGAACTTCCATTTTAAGAGCATTTAGCCCTCCTTAGGGGATGTATTTGACCTCCATTACATCATCCCCCCATTTCTGCTCCTCCTTATACCACTTTTGGGACTGATTTCTGTATTCTGGGTCGCAAGACTCTATTTCTGGGATACAGGGACAAGGTCGACCTCCTAGGATAGGGTTGACCTCAGCCCTAACCTAGGAAAGGGTCAACCTTAACCTTGTCCTAGGACAGGGCCGACCTCGACCCTGTCCCAGGGTCCAAAACCCAGAACCCTGCAGTTCCCGGGTTGTCGGTCTTTGCAAAAAGTTTCTTCCCGCTTTCGGGTCTGCTGTTTCAGGCTCCAAAGCATGGATTCCTAAATTATATTTAATATAGGTACTCTCCTAGGGGTAAAGGATTAAATGATGATTTAATTATCCTATGTAGGCCTCCTTAGAAGATTGTGCCCTAATTTCATATAAAAGGGAGCTTTCTCCTCTCATTTTCTCAAACCATCATCAAGCGAACTAAGTCTTCCAAGTGAAAAAATCTCTAGGCAAGATTTTGTTCAAGCATCCATTGTTCTACATGTTTTCAAGCTCTCAAGGTGTTCAAGTCTTCCTCTCAAGCAATCAAGTTCTCCATTGAAGATCAAGGATTCAAGCTTTCAAGCCTTTGAAGGGATTTGGTTCAAGCATTCAAGATTCATCATTCAAACCCTAGATCTAGCCATCATGATGGTGTGATCTTCCTTCAAGATCCTTTGTGCATCCTCAAAAATATTTCAAGGTGGATTCCAAGCATACAATCATGGAGGTTTATGGTTTCTAAA
>MU223216.1:487983-499132 GCA_018584345.1 Thuja plicata
GTCCACCTTCTACAAAAGGATTTTAGATGTGATGCACTTGTTAGAATGCAACTACATAAGTCTTTGATCTGATGATGTATACAATCTCTAATTGTTGATAACAGATCCAATAAAGCTTCCTATGTATAAGTAATCACCCTTCCATGATTGAATAATACCTTTGTCTGCTCGTCGGTAGCCTCTGTGTGTTCTTGACAACTGATGTGATTTGTTTCTGAACTTTGCATGAATTATGCCTTCTGCTCCTTAGATGCTCTTCATGGCTATCAACAAAAATGAATTCATAATTCACAATTGATTTGAACATCTATTTATACTAAATTTTGGCTCAATTCTTGATTCACGGTTCGCAAGTTAACTCTAGATCCAAGGTTTACAACTTGACCTTGATCTTTAGTTAGATATGTTTTAGATATGTTAGGATGCTTTAAAACATTTACATAAAGCTTGCTTGACCCTCAAGTTATATTTAAAACAAATTAAAACTCTATAAATAGAATTACATTGCTTTATCCGTCGTGTAAAAATCAGATCCACTATTTGCGGGTTCTCAAACTGACTATTGGTTCTGACAGTCAGTTTTCTTTGTCATTGGTGTTCATTTCTTAAACTGGTCATCGGGTATGCCTTTTCTGTTTCATCGATTTTGTTCTCAAAACTGTGTCGTCGGTGATGATCTCAATGTTATGTTATTGACCCGTCGGTGATGTCCTGTTCACTTGATCGGTGCAACACTTGTCAGTGTTCGTCGGTCAATTTGATACTTAGCATTTTTCATGACCTTTGTGTTCTGTCGGGTATGCTCATTGTTTTTCGGTAATGCTTGTACTTCGTCGGTAATGCTTGTAGTCTGCCGGTAATGCTTGTAGTCTACCAGTGATCTCTGTCAATGTTTTTCACTAAGTGTACTAATGGAAAAATTAATGTCATCAATTGATAACAGTGACATGTACTAAGGCCCACAACTTGTGTGCAAAGGACTCATGCCTATGTATAATTTTTGAGGATGTGCATGATTTGAGAGGATTAATGAGGGTTGGTATTGTGCAAGTGGGTGATTAATGAGTTAGTTAGCTTTATCCCATTTAATGAAAAGAGGATTAAAAAATAAATAAGGCATATTTATTTAAATCATATGAAGAGTATAAGAGACTTGGTTAATTTTGTAATGAGTGTAAGAGTCCTCTCTCAAATTTTTCTCTTGTCTTGAATCTTTTACTACCCTTCACATTCCATCCATACACCTTTTTTCCATTTTAAATTTGTTTTCCTTTGATGGACCTTTGGTCATTTTCTCTAGTTTCGTGCTTCTCAAGGATTGATTCATGGGTGGCAATGGGGCAATGGTTTGCTACCACTCTCACATCTTCATTTTGTGGATAATAGTACTCTTATGGGTCTGGCTCATCTTTGGGAAGATAAATCTTTTAGGCATGCCTTGGATATCTACCTTGCAGCTTCAGGTTAGAAATTCAATGAACACAAATCCTCTATTTTCTTTTTTAGTACTCCTCAGGCCATTCAACGACGTATTGCTGACATTCTGTGGTTTCAGATAGGGTCCCTTCCCCTTATTTATTTGGCATTCCTCTTACTGTTGGTAGACATCCCAAGGCCTCTTGGAAGGTTCTTCTTGACAATTTGTGACAAAATCTTAATCATTGGACTCACCTTTGGTTATCTACGGTTGCTCGTCTGACTCTTTTAAAGTTAGTCATTCAAGATCTTCCTATATATAGGTGTTTTGTTCAAGATGATCCTATGTATTTTCTTTGTGAATTTGATGCCCTCTCTCATCAATTTATTTGGAGAGGGAATTTTTTGACTGCTAAATGGAGCCTTGTTAAGTGGGAAATTTTGTGCAAACCTAAGAATGAAGGCGACCTTGGCTTACGTTCTGCTAATTTTAATGGGCAATTTTTGGTTGCTAAGTTATATTGACACCGATCTACTAGACAGAATCATATTTGGGACTGTATTCTCACCCATAAGTATCTTCCTAACATTAATCTGTTTGATGTCCCCTTCTTTCCTTTGGGAGGAAGAGGTTCTATGATCTGAAAAACTTTGAATGGGTGCTCAATTGGTAAAGAATGGTCTCTTTTGGATTTGTCATACGTGATCTCAAGCTCTTTTTTGGATGGATTCTTGGGATATTTATTGTTAGAAACATAAAGTAAAATAAAAAAGAGAAGGAAATAATCCAAGAGAGTATGCAATGGAAGAGATTTACCAAATACTAAGAGAGAGAGAGATTTTCTTTCAATAGATCAACCATCAAGATCACCACAATGCTCCAAGAACCAAGACAAGAACATGAGGATTTGAAAGGGGGAAAACAAGAAAAAAAATCCCTTGTGAAAAATATGAATATGGCACAAAGCCTAAAGAATAAGAGAAATAAGATCAATACAATATTGAGAGCAACTTTGAGAATGTGAGGAGAAGTGAGAAAGGAGAAGATTATTAAGCAAGTGTGTGAGAGGAATCTCTTAAATAGATATTAGTGGAGGAGTTTGCATGTAACTCTCATCTTCTATGAATACCACATTCACATTGTGTGTGTGCCAAATGTGAGATTCCTCTTAAGGAGGACTATCTAATTTCCTTATTAAAGGAATTACAAAAATGTGACATGTCTTCCTACTTAGACTAGAAGACAAATACAATATAGGATACCTTATTTTATCCTTTAATTACATATATTCACCAAGGAAAGATTAAATTCTAACACCCCCCTGTAATCTTTACTTGGGGGATTTACATCAAGGGGTATCAAACCCAAATTTTTACAATGAAAATTCAAACTTCTCTCTAGAAAGTGGCTTTGTTAAAATATCAGCAACTTGATCTTCACCCTTGCAATAGATGAGGGAGAGTTGCTTTTCTTAAATTTTCTCTCTAATGAAATTGTGGTGGAGAGAAATGTTCTTTGACTTTGCATGGTAGACCGGATTCTTGCCAAGGCTATTGCACTTTGATTGTCACAATATAAAGGTGTAGGTTCATGTTGAGGTAGACCCAAATCTTCAAGATTCTTCTAAGCCATAAAGTTTCTTTAGAGGCATTAGTACAAATTTTGTATTCAACTTCAGTAAAACATAGTGAAACAGATTGGTCTTTTTTACTTTTCCAAGATATAACACCTGAACCAAGAAAGAAACAATACCCAAAAGTACATTTCCCATCATTGGGGTCTCCACCTAAATATGAATCAGTAAAGCCTTTTAATGTAAAATCAGAATTTTTATCATAAAATAAACATACATCAAGAGTACCTTTAATATATCTTAATATTATTTTAGCAATTTTGAAGAGAGTTTGTTGAGGTTTGGACATAAATCTTGAAACTAAACCAACACTAAAAGTTATATCAGGTCTAGTGAGAGCTAGATAATTTAAACTTCCAACAACTTGCCTATAAGGAGTAGCATCTATAAATGGAGATTCCATATCTATCATTAACTTAGTTCCTAATTCACATGGAATTGAAACATGACTAGCATCATTCATATGAAATCTATCAAGAAGATCTTTAGCATATTTACTTTGAGAAATAAAAATACCCTTAGGGGTTTGCCAAATTTGCATTCCTAAGAAATAATGTAGAAGTCCTAAAACAATCATTTGAAATTTTTTGTTAAGTTGAGACTTAATGTCAGAAATTAAATGGTTATAACTTTAAGTAAGAATCAAATCATCAACATAAAGAATGATAATAATAATGTCATTTTCACTATGCTTGATATACAAGTTAGGATCATTTTTACTTCTAGAAAAAGCTTGAGAAATAAGGAAAGCATTGATTTTGGAATACCATTCTCTAGGAGCTTGTTTTAAACCATAAATAGATTTTTTAAGTTTACATACAAGATGTTCATTACCTTCTTTAATAAAACCAGGAGGTTGAGACATATAGATATCTTCATGCAAATCACCATTTAAAAAAATCACTTTTAACATCCATTTGGTGAATAGGCCAATTCATTTTAGCAGCTAAAGCAAGAACAACTTTAATAGTAGGCATTTTTTGCAACATGAGAAAAGGTCTCATTATAATCTATTCCTTCAACTTGAGAGAAACCTCTTGCTACTAGTCTAGCTTTAAACTTACTAATTTCATTATTTGCATTCAACTTAGTTTTATATAACCATTTACATGAAACGAGATTTTTTCCATGAGGTAAAGTAACTAAATCCCAAGTATTATTAGAAATTAAACTATCATATTCATCTTGCATAGCACTTTGCCAATGAGGTTGATTTTTATCTTGAGAAAATTTTTGAGGATATTTAGAATGCATAAGAGAAGACATTAAATCATAGATACAATAATTAAGTCTCCTAGGTCTAAGACCACCCATTCTAATAATATAATCATCACCTTCATTAAGTAAATCTTTAAACCATTTAGGATTTCTCTTAGAATTAATGGAAATATCATGATGAGGAGTAAATTCATCATTTTCATCATCAGTATGAGGAGTAAATTCATCATTATCATCATGAACAAGATTATCACCATCATGAGCAAACTTATCACTAAAAATATTCTTACCATGATCATCATCATATTTTTTAATACTAGTAGGAATATAAATAGGTGCATTAGGATTAGGGTTTAGAATAGGAGGTTGGTCCTCCACGAGATCAATAATACCTCCTTTAAATTCATCATCTTTTACCATGGAACAATCATGAACTTCATTTTCTGCAATAACATCTCTTGCAATATGAACCTTGTTAGTTATAGGATCATAAACTCTATAACCTTTAGTAGATTCATCATACCCAACAAAATTAAATGGAGAAGATTTAGAATCTATTTTATGCCTTTTTTGTTTGCGTGTGTGAACATAAGCAATAGATCCAAAAAAATTCAAATGTTGTAAATGTGGTTTCCTACTAGACCACACATCCTCAGGAGTTATATTTTGTAAAGCTTTAGTAGGATTTCTAATAAGAATATAAGTGGCACAAGCCATAGCTTCATCCCAAAACTTGTAATGCATATCTTTTGCATGTAACATACATCTAGCCATTTCCACAATAGTTTTATGCTTCCTTTCCGCCACACCATTTTGTTGTGGTGTATAAGGAATGGTAAGCTGATGTTTTATACCAAAAGATCTCAAGTAAGAACGAAAAGCATTATTAACGTATTCAGTACCATTATTTGTTCTAAGAATTTTAAGTTTAGAACCAGATTGCCTTTCCACAAACATATAAAATTCAGAAAATGTGTCAAGAAATTGATCTTTAGTATGCAAAAAATAAATCCAAATTCTTCTAGTAAAATCATCCACAAAGGTTAGAGCATACTTTGAACCTTGTATGTATGTGTTATCCTTTGGACCCAAAAGATCACTATGAATAAGATGTAACTTATGAGACGCCCTCCATGAAGTACCATGAGGAAAGGGCTCCCTTTTAATTTTGCCACTCATGCACCCTGTCCATATAATTTTAGATGGAACAATATGGGGTAATCTTTCAACCATGTTAGATTTTTGGATCAAAGTAATATAATCAGAATTCAAATGGCCGAGCCTTTCACGCCATACATTGAAATCAATATTAACTTTCAAAGAGTACCTTGAAGAGGCAAACTCATAAACTTTAAACAAGTTATCATGATCCATTTTAGCATTAGCAACAACATGATCAATGTTAAGATCAATAATATAGCACATATCCTTATGAAATTCAACTTTTTAATCTTGGCATAATTGAGAAACTGAAAGAAGATTAGATTTCAATTCAGGAACATAAAGAACATTGTGTAACTTTCCATTTGCAATATTAACATCACCAAATTCGTCAACTTTGCAACTATGATCATTAGCTAATTGAATAGGAATATTAGTAGTATCAGGTTGTAAAGAATCAAATACTTCTCTATGAGATGTAACATGATGAGAAACACCACTATCAATAATCCATTCTAATGCATGAGAAGCTTTATAACAAGTAGTAAAAGCACGACGAGATTGATTACCTTGAGATTTGAAGTTATTTTGATTATTATTATTCATAGGCTTCTTATCATTTTTCTTTTTAAAACAAACATTAGTTAGGTGACCATCTTTACCACAATAAGTACAATGTGGTTTTCTATTTTATTGATTATTGTTATTATTATTGTATGATGGCCTAGAATTAGACTTATTATTATGATTATAGTTATTTGAATAACCATTATTATGATGATTATTGTTACGATAGTTATTGTTGTTATTGGAATTATTATTATGATGATTATTATTAGAAGTATGAGATTTATTACTTTGATTTTGAGTTTTATCTAAACAAAAGCATGTTCAAAAGATTTAATAGTACCAAATTACAATAATTTAGTCTCCTCTTGACGTAACAAATTTTGAAAGATAACATAAGTCAAATGAGGAGCTAAAGTAGGAATGCAAGCTGAGAGTGAATGATAGTGATAAATTGTTGAAAATCTTTAGGAAGGCATTTCTTAAGAATAATAGTAATTAATCTTATATCACTTAAACTAACATTAACACCTCTTAGTTGAGTTTTAATTGCATCAAACTTGAGTAAGAATTCATCCATATTTTTAAAATCATTATACCTTAAGTCCTCCAAGTTGTCTTGGAATTGAATCTTACGGGATTCAGATGAGTTGTCATACGTCTACTATAGAATGTCCCACACTTGATGGGCTCTGGTACAATTTCCAATTAAGACATAAAGATCAGGAACTATTGAGAAACCAATCAAACCAAGAGCTTCTTTGTTCTGAGTTTTTCATGCATATTTTTCTACTTGTGAAGAAAAGGCAGCTAGTTCAATAGAAGAATTAAATCGATCAGATTCCCACAATCCATAAGAATTTTTAACTTGATTTATGGCTTTGATTGTGTGTAATTTTTAGCATCAACATTTTGGATCACACTCCGTGATCCATCATCAGGATAAGAGCAAAGAGCATGAAGGAATGTAAAAATAAGATGCAGACTAGACCTCACTTAGAAGATAAAAGAGAAAGGGGGGGGTTGGTGAGAGAAAGGGGCATGCAAAACGAGGGGGGGCTAGGGAAGAGCTAAGAGCAAAGAAGTAATAAATAATAACAAGAAGAAAGAAAACTAAAAGGACAAAAAAAATATCTAATGTATATATCTATATGTGTGTGTGTGTGTGTGTGTGTGTGTGTGTGTGTGTGTGTGTGTGGGTGTGAAGAAGATGAAAAAGGAAAGGAAGAGGAGGAAGTACTACACTGACACATCAGGGGGAGCGGGAACAAGAGCCCACCACAAAGGGAAGGAGCTAGAAGGGGGAAAGGTGGTTGACAGGGAGGATGAGAGCAAGGAGGGAGGGGAAGGTCAAGGATGGTGGCGGTTATCCAGAGTGGCTAAAAGAGGTTTCCAAGAGAGGCTTAAGGCCCACCCATCATCCTGATTTAGGTTGACAGGGTGGTAATTGATTTCTATGGCTTCCTTGAGCTTCCTCTTGAAATAGTTGTCCTCCTTGGACAAGATCTAGGTGTTCTCCAAACAGATATGATGTTTGGTGGAGGATGAGTGCTCGGCCAAGGAAGATTTTTGGACTCTCTCGTGCCTAATGTCAGCACAATGCTCTTTGATTCTAGTGTTGAAAGAGCGGCCTGTTTCACCTATATAGGGAGTACCACACGAACAAACTACCTTGTAGACTCCAGAGTCTAGGAATGAGTCTTTGGAGTCTCTGAGCCCGCGAACAAATTTTTTAACTTAGAGATGGGTTTGAAGGCAACGTGAAGACCCTTTCTAGTAAGGATTTTTGCAATTTTTTGGGAGATGTCGTCCACAAAAGGAAGGGCGGCATTAAAAGGAGTTTGGGTTAGGGAGGGTCTAGAATGGGAGATGGAAAAGTGAAAGGCCTTGGCTTGGTTGAGGGCCTTGGAAATTTGTTTGTGAGAATACCCATTTAACTTGAAAACTTGGCGAAGATGGTTAAGCTCTTGGTTTAAGTATTCACTATGGAAAATTTTGTGGGCTCTCATCGCTAGGGTCTTAAGGATACCCACTTTTTGGGAGGGGTGATGGTGGGAAGAGGAGTGGAGGTATAAATTAGTATGGGTAGCCTTGTGATACACACAACGACCAATGTCACCACTGGATTTCTTAATGAGAAGAATATCAAGGAAGGGTAATTGGTTCTCAGACTCAAGCTCCTTAGTGAAGGAAATACTCAAGGCCACACTATTGATGTGCGCATGAAACTCTTCGTGTTTTTCAAGCCCATGAGGCCAGCAAACATTGGTGTCATCAACATATCATTTCCACCATCTTGGCTTGAGGGGGAAAGAGTGAAGGGTCGTCTCCTCAAAATGCTCCATATAAAGGTTGGCTATGACAGGGGAGCGGGGGGAGCCCATGTCCACTCCTTCAAACTGCTCATATATGACATCTTGGAAGGAGAAGAACGTGGATCTTAAGCAAAAATCTATCATATTGGAAATCTCAAGACTAACCTTGCGTTTCACGATATCGATAGAGTCGGGAATGGGAACCTTGGTGAAGAGAGAGATCACATCAAAACTTACCAAGATTTTGTTAGTCTCTAACTTGGCATCCTTGATGAAGTTGACAAAATGGTTAGAGTCATTGACAAAGGAGTTAGAATTACCCACCAAGGGCGAGATTAATTTAGCAACGTGAGATGCAAGAAAGTAGGTGGGTGACCCTATTGTGTCCACAATCGGCCTCAAAGGAATGCCTCCTTTGTGAATTTTTGGTGCACCATATATGCGAGGGGTTATCACCTTGGTAGGCAAAAGTCTTTTTTTGGTTGCGTCATCAAAAGAGGAGTTGGACACAACCTCTTTGACTTTTTTTAAATATTTGGGGCAAGGGTTGCGCGTGAGAATTTTGTAGCTCCTAGAGTGAGAGAGCAAGTCAAGCATCTTAGAGACGTATTCCTACCTGTCCATAATGACAGTGGCATTTCCTTTGTCGGCTTTGGAAATCACAACGTCATTATGGCACATAAAATTATTGAAGGCTAGCATCTCAGCTTTGGGGATGTTGCGCTTGGGCGGTTTGGCATGTCTAAGAGCCACGGCCCAATCTTGCCTGATTTCTTCTACACAACCTGAGGGTAGAGAATGAATAACATTCTCAATTTCTACCAAAAATTGAACATGAGGGACGACACGAGGGGCCAAAGCAAAATTAAGACCCAGCTTTAGATAATTAAATGTAAAGGGGTCAAGGGTGGCATTAGACAAGTTTACCACCAACTTGTTGTCCCAGTCATGTACTGAGTGATGACGAGGTGACACAGAGAACTCCAAACTGACGGTGGGAGGGGTAGTGGGGAGATGATGAGAGCCCAAACTAATACACATGTGGTGAGAAGATGTTGTCAACCCAACAACGTGGCCGCTGACAAGGAGGGGGGTTCATGGAAAGGGTCATAGAAAGTGACCTCGATTCCAAGGAGGGCACGAGGGAAGAGGTAAGGTTGCATACGTTAGAGGTGTCACATGTCTCAAGGGTGGCTATGTGAGCGGGAATACCACATTAAAAAAAGTCAAAGAAGTTGTGTCCAACTCCTCTTTTGATGACGCAACCAAAAAAAGACTTTTGCCTACCAAGGAGATAACCCCTTGCATATACGGTGCGCCAAAAATTCACAAAGGAGGCATTCCTTAGAGGCTGATTATGGACACAATAGGGTCACCCACCTACTTTCTTGCATCTCACCTTGCTAAATTAATCTCGCCCTTTGTGGGTAATTCTGACTCCTTTGTCAAGGACTCTAACCATTTTGTCAACTTCATCAAGGATGCCAAGTTAGAGACTAACGACATCTTGGTAAGTTTTGATGTGGTCTCTCTCTTCACCAAGGTTTCGATTCCTGACTCTATCGATATCGTGAAATGCAAGGTCGATACGCATGCACACACAGACACACAAAGATATATATATATATTCGTGTCTTTTGTTTGTTTTTTTGGTCCTTTTAGTTTTCTTTTTACTTTTCTTTCTTCTTGTTATTATTTATTAGGTTAGTCTCGAGATTGCCAATATGGTAGAGTTTTTCTTAAGATCCACGTTCTTCTCCTTCCAAGATGTCATATATGAGCAGGTTGAAGGAGTGGCCATGGGCTCCCCCCTCTCCCTTGTCATAGCCAACCTTTATATGGAGCATTTTGAGGAGACGGCCCTTCACTCTTTCCCCCTCAAGCCAAGATGGTGGAAATGATATGTCGATGACACCAACGTTTGCTGGCCTCATGGGCTTGAAAAACTTGAAGAGTTTCATGCGCACATCAATAGTGTGGCCCTGGCTATTTCCTTCACTAAGGAGCTTGAGTCTGAGAACCAATTACCCTTCCTTGATGTTCTTCTCATTAAGAAATCTAATGGAAAAATTGGTCATTGCATGTACCGAAAGGCTACCCATACTGATTTATACCTCCACTCCTCTTCCCACCATCACCCCTCCCAAAACGTGGGTATCCTTAAGACCCTAGCCCTGAGAGCCCACAAAATTTGTGATAGTGAATACTCAAACCAAGAGCTTACCCATCTTCGCCAAGTCTTCAAGTTAAATGGGTATTCTCACAAACAAATTTCCAAGGCCCTCAACCAAGCCAAGGCCTTTCACCTTTCCATCTCCCATTCCAGACCCTCCCCAACCCAAACTCCTTTGAATGTCACCCTTCCTTTTGTGGATGACATCTCCCAAAAAATTGCAAAAATCCTTACTAGAAAGGGTCTTCGCGTTGCCTTCAAACCCTTCTCTAAGTTAAAAAATTTTGTTCCCCGACTCAAAGACTCCAAAGACTCGTTCCTAGACTCTGGAGTCTACAAGGTAGTTTGTTCGTGTGGTACTCCCTATATAGGTGAAATAGGCTTCTCTTTCAACACTAGAATCAAAGAGCATTGTGCTGACATTAGGCACAAGAGAGTCCAAAAATCTGCCTTGGTCGAACACTCGTCCTCCACCAAACATCATATTTTTTTGGAGAACACCCAGATCTTGTCCAAGGAGGACAACTATTTCAAGAGGAAGCTCAAGGAAGCCATAGAAATCAATTACCACCCTGTGTACCTAAATCGGGATAATGGGTGGGCCTTAAGCCTCTCTTGGCAACCTCTTTTAGCCATTCTAGATAACCTCCACCATCCTTGACCTT
>MU223216.1:500378-535703 GCA_018584345.1 Thuja plicata
CCCCCTTTCTCTTTTATCTTCTAAGTGAGGCCTGGTTTGCATCTTATTTTTACATTCCTTCATGCTCTTTGCTCTTATCCTGATGATGGATCACGGAGTGTGATCTGAAATGTTGATGCTAAAAATTACACACAATCAAAACCAGAAATCAAGTTGAAAAAAAAATCAATAGAATAATTTGTACACATAGCAACTTCAAGTAAATGTTTAAACCGGAATAGAAAGGAAACATGAGTTTTCCATTGATGATAATTAGAACTATTGAGTTTAATTTCTGAAATTAAAGTAGACATGATTAATAAGCAAGATGATCAAATTAAATTGAACATTACAAAATACAATGAATATTATTGATCAAGATCAATAAATCTGAATTTAACTTAATGTTAACTCTCAATTGAATGGTTAAACAAATATATGAAAAAAAATTAATTTAAATTTAAATGGTGAAACAAATTTTAATTACAAAGAAATAATGAACCAGCAATGAAATTTGGTTAGAATGAAAATAAAGAAGGTACAAGTGAAGCGATATGAAGTAATATTGAGTAGAAAAAATGTTTGAGCAATTAAACTTTTTTTATGTAATTAAGGATTTGAATAGAATTATATAAGTGATACAAATGAGACAAAGATGAAATGAGTCAAATATAATTCAAACTAAGATTAAAGTTAGAAAAACCACAAATTTGCAGAAAAGAATCTCAGAACAATAACTAATATTCTAACCAGAATGCTATAACCAGTAAAATAACTGATATTCTTACCAGATTTCCAGAATGCTATAACCAGTGAATAACTGATATTTTATTGATATGGAAGAATTTCATATGCAGTCAAAGGAAAAAGAATAGTAATAAATTGCAGCTACGCAATGAACAAGCATATAAAAGCAACTTGCAGACAAGTTGCGCATAATAAAGAAACCAATGCAAGGAAGTTTTAAAAGTTAAACTACGTTGGAGAGGCTACTACGCAAGAGACAAGACAAATTGAAGGAATATTTAGCAGCTAGGTTGCGCAATGAAGTAAGTATAATGCTGTGTAAGGATATGTAGGAAGACCAATCTCAATGCTGAGAAAATGGTGAAATGTTGCACAATATGTAACTATAGATATGTTACGCTAAATATAAGAAGTTGCGCAAGGAGGAAAGGATAAGACAAAACCAAATATGAGCAAGATACCAGTAAGAATATGTTTTAAGACAGCTCCCAAATGCTGCATTAAAAAGATTGAAAATCTGCAATGAAAGAAGTGATGGAAGACAACTGCGTGGAGGAGTATATGCTGCCCAATATTCTATATAGTCTGCGCAAGGATAATGGGAAAGCTTATGCGCTATGAAAAGAAATTTTACTATGCGCTAATGTAATGGTAATGCAATGTAAATAAAGAAACAAAGCTGCCTGCGAGATATATAAAACAAAAACTATATATATATAAACAAAGATATATTAAACATAAACAACTGAGATATATAAGAAACTATAGATATGTAAATATTGAGTAAACAGATATTAAACAATGATGGAATATCCTGTAGAATAAAAGTATACAGAGGTAAGATATAAGATGAAATGCTGATAAAACAGAGATAATGATATAAATTAGATGCTGCAAAAAATGTTAGCAAAGATTATGAATCAGAGATAACAACAAAATATGAATAAACAGAATAAAATGTTAGTAGAGAGAGTCTAAATCTGCAGATAGGATGTTAGATATACAGATTAAAATATCGATTTAATATAGAATATGCAAACAATAAGTCCCTTGTGGTTTCCCGACAGAGGGTGAGATTAGTACTATAAAGAAACTTGAAAAAGAGATGAAAAAACTTAGATCTCACGGCAAGCCATCCAGAAATAGTTAGAAATAAAAGAAATGTTAGATTTGTAAGAAACAATGAAAGAAAACATGTAAACAAGAGTTAGATAAGAAAAAAATTTGCTTTCTCCTTCACAACCGAGATATCTTTCAGCTATCCTACATGCACACTCAAAAGAAAGGATTAAACCAGCTCTGATACCATGTTAGAAACATAAAGTAAAATAAAAAAGAGAAGGAAAGAATCCAAGATAGTATGCAATGGAAGATATTTACCAAATAATAAGAGAGAAAGATTTTCTTTCAATAGATCAACCATCAAGATCGCCACAATGCTCCAAGAACGAAGACAAGAACACAAGGATTTGAAAGGGGAAAAAACCTCGTTGTGAAAAATATGAATATGACACAAAGCCTAAAGAATGAGAGCAATAAGCTCAATACAATCTTGAGAGAAACTTTGAGAATGTGAGGAGAAGTGAGAAAAAAGAGAAGATTATTAAGCAAGTGTGTGAGAGGCATCTCTTAAATAGAGATGAGTGGAGGAGTTTGCATGTAACTCCTATCTTCTATGAATGCCACATTCACATTGTGTGTGTGCCAAATGTGAGATTCCTCTTAAGGAGGAATATCTAATTTCCTTATTAAGGGAATTACAAAAATGTGACATGTCCTCCTACTTGGACTATAGGACAAATACAATAGAGGATACCTTGGTTTATCCTTTAATTACATATTTTCACCAAGGAAAGATTAAATTCTAACATTTATCCTTCTATCATTTCCACTCATCCCCACCTTCAATCCCTTTGTGTTGTCTTTACTGTTGCTCGCTAGGAAACTATTGATCATTATAAGATTGCCCATAATATTGGGTTGGCAGTTCGTTCTCGTTGGACACATCCTTCTGAATGGCCTCTAGGAGGATCTGAGGAAGATAGGCAGGAGTTGGCTCATATTCTTGAGCCTTGGGAGTGCACTTCCTTGAGTAGGAATGATGCTCTGGCTTGGGAAAGCCATGATTTATCTGGGAAGTTTTTTTATTTCTGCACATTATGTTCAGCTGGTGAAGTAGACTTTTGGGGACATCCAGGTTCCTTAGCGGGGACATCAAGGTTCCTTAGCGGAAACATGTTTGGTATAATTTTTAATGGCCCAAGTGTAATTTTTTCATGTGGTTGGTGGTCAAAAACTTGTGTCTTACCTAGGATAATTTATGTAAGTGTGGTTTTCAAGGCCCCTCGATGTGTGTGTGTTGTGTCGTTATAGTGAAGAAAGTGTTTCCCATCTCTTTTTCTAGTGCCCCTTCTCTAGACATATATTTGGTACCTTTGGTGGGATGTATGGATTCAAGTTTGCTCATGGCATGTCTCTTCCTTGGCTGATTTTTTTCCTCGATGGGGCAAGGCCCCTGTCAAAACTTCTTTTCTTCGAGTGGCTTGGACTCTTGGCCCATCTTATATTATTTGGCATATCTGGTTGGAGTGGAATCGTCGAATCTTTCAAGATGTGTTATTAGGGGCTCACCACTTGTGGTGGAAAATTATCCATTCTTTGGGAGAAATTATTTCAGCAAAATGTGATCTGATGGAGGCTGTGGATCCTGGTGATGTTATTTGCTATAGTTGTCTCCATCTTCCTCCTCTACAACGCCAGCTCATGAGAAATCGATGCAGATGCCCTTTTCGGAAGATAAATAGAGTGGGGAGGTGGAGTCCTCCGTAGGGTATTCTAAAAATCAATACGAATGGGTCTTCTCGGGGAAACCCAGGTCTTGCAAGCATTGGGGGAGTTTGTAGGGACAACATGGGAATTGTTCAATTTATATTTTATGTTTATAAAGACCATCATACTAACAACTTGATGGAGGCTATGGCTATTTTGTATGTTGTGGAGCGGACTTGTGCTCTTGGATGGAGCGGGCTTATTTGTGAATCTGATTCTCAAGTGGTTGTGCATTTGTTGACTCTGCAATACTCTAACGATGTTAGTTGGCAATTACTTTTGGTTGTTACCCAGATTCTTAATGTGTGTGCTTCATTGGACTATGTTACGTTCACTTATATCCCTAGGGAGTGGAACGGTGTAGCAGACTGTTTGACCAAACGGGCTTCTGATCAAATGCATAATTGGAATATTGTAGATAAGGGTCATTTACCTCTGGGTTTGTCCCAACAGTTAGATCATTTAGTGGATCTTGATAGGGTTGTTTGAAGTCTGTGCTCTATATTTCTTCTTGCTAGAATAAATGTTAACCCCTCTCTTATTTCAAAGGAACAAGATCCGTCAATAATAGTGAATAGTTATATTATTATTTAACTATTAATATATTACTTAAGTGATAAAAAGAAGAAAATTAAATAATTAATCAAATTAATAGAAATTTATTTAATCAATTATAAAGAAAACGGTCAAATAATAGACTAAAATATTTATGTATTCATTTCATGTATCTACATTTTCATCTAAAACCCAACAAAAAAAATTAATTAAAATGAATAATTAAATATAATTTCACATAAAATTATTAACTTTATTAATAAATAATTAGATTTAAATATCTCCTAAAACAAATATAAAACTAAATTCAAAACAACATAAATAAACATCTACAATTTAAATTAATAAAGTAAAATTACTTGTAACATTCATGAGAGCTAATCTTAAAAAACATACGAGCTTGCCGGGCCTCGAAGTTATTTGTCAATTTCATCGTCTTGAAATTTACTAAGACCACAAATTTGGCTTCCCCCGTGTAATGGCGAGAGGCACTTTATTGACCAAAACTCTTTAACAAATTTCCAAATATTACTTTTGAATTCAAAATATAACTACCTTCTTCCATATTCTCCTCCAACAAATTAAATTAGAAAATAAAAGAAAAGGAAAAAAGTTGGGCATCTACTTCACAAACTTAAATACACGATTATTTGTCCATAGCTATTTGGAAACAAAATCATTGCGTAGTGCATCTCAAAGTAGTTTTTTAATATAATTTTAATTAAAAGTTTGATATTAGTATTAGTTTTTACATCATTCAATTTTATAAGTATGGTTACAATTTTGTTAGTATAATTTGTATTGTATTTTTTTATAAATTAGTGTAATAAAATTTAATTCATATATTATATATGAAGGAATTTTGTTTTATTGTAAAAATATTTGAGATGATTTCAAAAGATTTGTTTATTATAATTTATAGTCAACTTTAAATTTTAATTTTCATATTACTACCTAATAAATTATACTAAAAAAATGAACTCTTATAAACTATTATTCAATAAAATTAGTTCAAAATTGAATCTTGATTAAACATTATGTAAATCAATCATATAATATTTATAGGAAGAGATAAGTGTGTTAAATCTATAGTAGTAGTAGCACTAGAAACCTAAATCTTATTGAGAGTTAAAAAAATGAAAAAAACTAAGTCCCTCCTTGGTAAGGTTTAGATTTGCCATGGCTTGATAGACTTCTCCTAGTAGTACATATACAATATAAAAACAAAAAAAGAAATAGAAAAAGAAAAGCAAAAATAATAATTTTATCAAAGAAAACTTTTAGAAT
This sequence comes from Thuja plicata, assembly GCA_018584345.1. Lineage (NCBI taxonomy): Eukaryota > Viridiplantae > Streptophyta > Pinopsida > Cupressales > Cupressaceae > Thuja > Thuja plicata. The sequence continues at coordinate 505,776 of MU223216.1, forward strand.
AAAAAATTCAAATACTAAAACTGTTTTACTATTGCAAAAACTCAACCATTCTTAAATATAACAATGAGCATCTCTAACTTTACCCCAAACATGCATGAATACATACAAACATTAAAAAAATACATAATGGATCAATATCATTTTACTTGTATACCCCAAGTTTCTAATTAGAAGAATTGTACAACTTTATTAGTACTTAAGTGCATAAATATTAGATTAGCTCTGCAAATTAAAATTAATGAGACAATAGAAAATATGTATCCAACATCTTCTAAAAAGACTATCATTTAACCCTTGCATTTATTACCGTGAAGTTGAAACAATAACTATGAACTTTTAAGTTGTATATATACTATTTAAGAACTTATTAATCTGATCTAACTATTAAACATAATGTCTAAACCACATATCCAACGAATTTTACCTCTCATTTATAAGAAACAAATTGTGTTTGCAGAGATCAACATGCATTAACATGCTCAAGATAAAATTTCCGGTAATGAATAAATTTATAATACAAATTCTTCAAACGCTTCTGGGGCAAATTGTAAACATAACAGGGGATAAATACAGTCCCATATCCCCCAGCTTTAGTGGCTCCCAAATTGTGAAGGACAATCCACCGCAAAATTTCGCGGCAATTCACACCGGAAAGAACACAACACAAATTTGTAGGTGAAAGAAACAAAGGAAAATCCCCAATTTCAAAAAAATAAAAAACAAACAAACGGTAAAAGACATATATGATTTCATCTTTCTAAATAAAGAGGCTCCATACTATCCATGTCCACCGAGCTTTGCGAACCATTCGGTGACCGCCTGTGTCCAGAGCTGCTATATTTGGCGGCGTTCCCCATTTCTAAATCACTGCTGCTTTCCACAGCTTTATACGCCACTAAAGTTTCGGCGCCGCCATAATGTTTCATCATTCTAACATACACTATTACAGTGAAGACCATTAGGGAGGCCAGGTACCAATTGAACTGCAGATTGGCCAGAGCCTTGGCTCTCATGTTAGCCCCCTGCTCGTCGCACTTCACCACCATGTGACCGTTCTCTGAGTTCATTTTACACCCTTTCGGAATAAACTGAGGAATCCAGAGCATGAATCCCATGTGTACAAACCATATTCCCTGAAATAAAATAGACATTGATCTCACCATGGCCACTAAAAAGCTGTTGGGAAAAGGGACCTCTAAAATAGTGGAGACCAGGCTGAGAAGAACAATGAGCTGTAGAAGCCAGTGGTATTGCCCCTCAGCCCCCATGTGATCAGCGGAGTGCAGATGAAACAGCAACAACTCCTGGCTGAACGCCAGCGCGGCAATGACGTGGAGCATCCCGTGTGGCACGTGGATCTCATGCCTGTCCACGTAGATTGCGACGGCGGCATAGATGAGAAAAAACAAGGAAATAGAAGAGTGCTCGAAATTGTTGAGGTGCTCGGGAGGAATAGTCCAGTCATCTGCAAGAGGCTGGTGTCGTTCTGGGCCGATGAAAAGCTCTGCAGAAATGGAGAGACATGCCCCAGCTAAAATAGCAAGGAGCTCCAAATGCTTTACTACTCTGCCTCTAAATTTAGCGGGAAACCATGGGCTGGTTTTAAATTCCCGTGGAGATCGAGCATAGTTTCGTAAGGTGTTGAAGAGATGCCAGAGGCCAATAAGGAAGAATCCCGAACCAGGCAAGACGTGGCCAATAAAGGTGCCCATTTTATGTGTAGAAATTTTGATGTGTATACGTTGGGTGTATACCCATTGTGTATATATACAGAACCCCACAGAGTTGCTGGAATTATTTTTTTGGGGTGGGGGAGGGGAGGTTAGGAAAGCGTGACCACCAAGTAGGCTGTGTGGATTCTGTCAGCACGGTCGTCATTGCATACAAATACGAAAATTTGAAAGTACTTAATGGTATGACAAAATTACACACACCAAAATTCTGTTATTATATTTATGGAAAACAACAGTTTTAGATAAAAATAGACACATGGAAAACAACAGTTTGAAAGTTCTTATATTGCATTTGACTAAGGAAATATTGAATGAAAATAATGGTAGGAAGGCAATGGATGATTTGATTTGTCCGTGGCTTAACAGCTTTCCATTGTAATCAAATCTGTGTGGAATATTCCCTCGCATACATAACATAAGTGCTAATTAATTAGATGAAAAGATTTTGGCAGATTTTGACGTTCGCCTTAATCAATGCAATCGTTAGCTTTTGGATTAGGAAATGCATTAATGAAAGGAATTAAAAAAACGTTTTCGTGGCATATAAGAAATAAGTAATCACATGGATTGAGTAATCACATCGCTAAGATTGAAAAGCACAGCCTGTTACAATTGGATGAAATCGCTCTTATATCAAGTTTAGGCATAGGTGGACTTTTTTTTTTTAATTCCTTCATCTAATTTTTCTCTTGGATTATCTACAACTTTAAAGATTCCAATGAACAAACATTTGATTGTTTACTTGATTTGATCTTGTCAACAAGGTGAACTTTATTAACAGGGTGACATGGAGTATGGAGCAAGTGAGGACTAGTAGCTGGATGACTAGACGGATGAGGTGGACTAGTTGGTGGGGCCCCGAGGCCAACAGGATGGCTTACATGGCCAAGGTATCAATGTGGCCCCTTGGTGCATGATGAGTTCGTGTCGCCACTATCGAGGGTTATTTATTGATGATACATTGGTATCATTCCCTAGCCTTTAATAAGACTCGAAGCAACAACTTTAATAAATATTTAATGAGATTTTTTGGGGAAATGATATACTACACAAGGGAAACCTTACCTAATACTTCCCTAAGTATTACAGGGAGATGCTCACACAAGAAAAGTTCGTTGTGGATGTCAATGAATCAATACTCCCCTACTGCCACACATTCATCCATTTCCAATAAAAGGTTACTACTTTTAATCGTTGATATTCATAGTTGGGTGAGAAATGGAAAAGTTTTATGCTTTAAATTATCATGAAGTCCATCCATTAACTATGAAAACATCCCTCACACACTTGCTACAATGATTATAAGTATTGTAATTATTACTACTTGGAGAAAGTGAACATTAGATGGTTCCAAACGCTAGTTGGTACTTAAAACTACCATATTTATTTATTTCAATTTATAGAGTTGTTATGCTATAGAAATCCTTAGGCATTTGAATGGTTATATGAAGAATTTTTATCTACAACTTGATCTCTCTAGCAATTATAACTTCCATGAATTTGTTGGCTTCTAATTGGACTATGTACACTTCTTCTTTGGCCATAAATCATTATGCATTTTTTCCTTATTTAGCCCATCATTTATTACTATTCTAAGAAATTTTCTTATTGGGTATCCCTTGGTCAAAGTTCACATAATCATTTCTCTTTGCTATTGGAAGTTTCCAAAATCCGAAGTTCTCTATCTAAGGAATTTCTAGCCATTTGTAGGATTGGGCAGACTTCAAAAGTTTTGAGGTTTTCCACACTTGTATCCATTTCCTCAAATCCCCACCATTTCATGTACTTTTTCAAAATTTTAGACTTTTCCATCTCAACATTCCTCTAACCCCCATTCTATGAAATTTTACACTGAGTTACCTTTCAAAGTCATGGTTTTGGTTATCCCTTTACCCACATCCTTTGTGGCATCCAATACCAAAGAGAAAAATTATTTTTAGGCTCATGTTAAGAACATAAGTAGAGAAAAAACCAATAGGTTGTCTATTGGTAAAAGAGAGGGCCCAAAATAATTTTATTAGGGGTCCTCACCCTTATCAATGACATACTTGGAAATCTAAGGAGCTAAATCAATAACAGTCTTGTCACTTGTATCTTCGTGCAAAGTATGAAACAAAGTTGCTTCCTTTCATAAATTGAAAAGAAAATAGTCGAGGTAGTCATTGCTTAATTTATCTTTTTTAAGGAATAAAATATTTGGCTTCCATTTAAGTAAAGTCTCTTTGATTGTAAATTTTCATTGAGGGAGATATAGCCCTCTCACGTTTTGTTTTGTTTTTACAATTCATGATGAGACAACTATGTTATTAGTGAAGTCTTATGGCAAAATCCAAACCTATTCAATAAAAATGTCATGCTCCCAATTCAAGCATTCACCCAAACTTGATGATGGTGATCTTGATATTTGATGAGAGTTAGGAGAGGGTGAAAGGGATGTCATATTATGAGTTATTAGTGAGCTTTGAGAATGGAGTGGGGATGGATTTCAAGAAGGACGATGTGGGATAACAATATAAGGAGAGGGTTCATTTCTCTTCCTTACAACTCTCCACTCATTTGACATAGTAGAATCTTTATAAGGACAAGAACTCTTATTAGGAAACATACCGGGAGATTGAATACTAGAGGAAGAAGGAGAAGGATTTTTTGAAGGGGGACACCAATTTTGGGGGGGGGACTAACAAAAGGGGATGGTTTATTTATCATCCTTATTAACAAGAATAGAAGAAGATTGGACAAATAGAGACTTATTATCCCTAATAAGGCAATTTATCAAATAAGATGACATTCTTTTAGCAATGGAAACAAGCATTAGGATTATTCAAATAAACTATTGTCTATTCCAACTCAAACCCGAGGTGAAACAATTTAATATACTCAAGTACTGATTTATTCAAGTCTACTTCCACACAAACCCTTTGTTGGACTGACTAGGGAATAATGGTTTTTTTAACATCCTTTTTAATAGGAACAAAAAGACTATTGTTCTTCTTAATAAGAAAAACTTGAATAAGATGACATTCTTGTCGACAAAAGACACAAACATTAAAGACTTGTTAAAATAGAATATTGGTTGTTCCAACTTAAACTTAACGATAAAGAGTTCAATATTCTCAATTAATGATTTCTTCAAGTCTACTTCCACATAAACTCTTTGGTGGCCTCATAGGATATAATTATTTCTGAAGGTTATTTACACCATATCACTCTTCCCAGTTGGGCCATGACATCCTTAAGAAATGGTCTGAATTCTAAGCTTAAATATGTCAGTTCTAACCACATTGGGCAACGTGAATGAGAAGGGGCCTTGGGTGAAAATCAAAAGTCCAAGCTTCAAGATAACATAGGTGACTACAAATATCCCATGTGCCATACCATTTTGAGTACCACTTGGACATGATCAATAGTTTTAAACATACAAGAAATGTGGCATTTACCAAGCTCACTTATAGTTCTCTAGCTATAACCTAAATAAATATAAATGAATTTCCACAAAATAAGAGAGTAATATAAGTCGTAGACCTTGGAGTAGTGTGTTTCGTGCATCGACTATCTCAATATGATATATAAATTCCTTGTTCCTCATGTATATTTAATATGTTAATTTGTGGAGTGTCACATCATTAAATAAAGCACTATATTTCATAGGTATTAAATAAGCTCACAACCTTTCAAAATAAACACATATAATTCCTTTGGCTCCGGAGAAAAAAAAAAAAGTGATTGTGAGAAAGACACCAAGATACAATAATGATAATCAATTTTCTAAAAAAATATATGATTAAATAAACAACATAATTAAATAAACAACGAAAAAAAGAGAGAAGGAAAAAAATTGAGAAACCTACTTCCATGATCCTCTTATTGCTTAAATTTATGTTGTTTGCCCCTCTTCAACCTCTTACCTACTATCATACTATACTAAGGAAAAGAGTGGATAAGAAAAAAGAAAATTAAATAACTTCCTCTACTATTTCCACCATCTCTACAAGTTAGTTGGATAAATCGCTGCCGCCTCCTCTGGGATGATTATCCTAACAATAAAACGCGAGTCCCAAATAAAATATAACGAATCCCAATTGTGTTGCTACTCACAATCCAAGACCACATTTTATTTGTGTAATGGAAAAAGAAGTAATAACACACCACGACCCCACTCTTTCGTCTCAAATCCTATTTCTAACAACACCCGCTCTTATCAACAATATTTCTTTTCTCTAACTACACAATATGTTTCCATTATTAAGTTTTATTAATTTTAATTTTACATTGAGGGAAGTAATTCTTTTTTAATTGGAAAAATGGATCTATTAATGGAAAAGAAATTGACGGGAATAATTAAATAAGATAGAGGCGGACATTTTCTAAACGGAAACGTAATATTTTCAAACAAATATACTCGAACATATATCCAAATATTTTAAAAAGATACTTGGAAAATAAAATAATAATATTTATGAAAAAAATAAACCAATAAAACGCAAATATTAACATCTTTACATCACAATAGGATACCCTTAAATCGCAAGTCATTTTCCTACACCAATCATATTTTAATAACCTAATAAAATAAAAAAAACTATAAACAAATCTGCAATTCTTCGTCAATGTATTTAGTAAAACGTGCCAAACATAATTGTGCCTTCTTTGAATAGAGTGGCACAATAAAAATAGAAGCCCAATTTCAGTTTGTAGTGGGGAACTCGATTTATTGGTCTATATTCTTGCCCGGGCCACCATCAAATTAAGGATTTGGTTGGCTTTTTATTCACAAGAGAAGAATCGAGAAGCTTTAGAAAAGAGTGGAGAGAAACAGTTGACTAAACATCCGGTGGACATTATTTTCCAAGCTAAAAAAACAAAGGGCATTTGGCCGTCTCAATACCGCTCATCCCATTACCACTCAGCCACTCACCTATTTCAATGTCAGCCACTAAACAGCTTTATTGCTTGTTTTTCATTTTTGGTCGTGCTGTTAATTTCTGTTAGGGTAGGTCCCCATGTGACTGCTAAGCTTATTTTAGGTAATAGCCACTGCTCAAATTTTTTAGGAGCAAATTGTGGAGCTAGTGGCCACATGATTATTATATTTTACTGCTCATCATAAATAGCAGATTTGAATGAAATTAGTAATAATAAAATTTAAAGCTAAAATTTAGAAAGAAAAAGTAGGGAAAAAAAAGAAAGAGAAAGAAATATGTAGAACCACCTAACATTTTATATTCTAAATTAGTGTTTGTGATGAATGGTTTGTAATGCTTATATGATTTAGTTATCTTTGCTTTCAAATGTAGGGTTTAGAAACCCATCAAAACCTGTTTTTCTTAATTATATTTTATACTTTATTGTTTCTGTGATGTTTTATTATCTTGATAATAGATCATAAAGTGTGATCTAAAATATTGAATTACAAAACTTTACACAAATTTAATATAAAAAATTTAATGTGAAAAATGTTGAAATAAAAAATTATTTACATATTTTAAAATCAACAAATAAAGTAATTGTAAATAAACGGAAGAGAACATGGAACAGTAAAAAAAAATGTGAGTGGACATCAAAATTATGTTGTTACAAAGGCAATGAGAAATAGGACATTTTTTTAACGAGGTAGTAGAGGTAGGTAATGAATAACACGTGAAAAAACATATGCGAAGAATATAAAGTTCAAGTCATTTTAGTGCTTTTGTGGTTTATTATTTAATACTATTCTTTTAAGAGGTTTTTGTAGGTTGAGGTAGTTTGGAAAGTTATTTTGAAAAAGTTTCTATAAGAGACACATTGTAATGTCTTAAATAGATATTAATAATATTACATATTTTTGAACTTATATGATATAGCTTTTGTTATTCTTTATGCCTTTATGTTCAATTATTAGGGAATCATTTCTTCTTCAATCTTTCATTTTTTGCAAGCAGGTTTAGATTTGGAAAGTTGTTCTTTTTGGCCTCTCTCCGCACCACAATGTTGTTTCACAAACCTTCACACATATTATCTTAAAGTATATTTGGAAATTTTGTTGCTCAACTAAATTCTCTCTCATGTTCTATACCATCCAAATGGAGAGCTTGATCATTTTTGCTAATATCTCCTCCCATCTCACTCTCCTTCAATCTTATACCTAGAATAATGTGACCTCCAAACCTTCTTGACTGAGCTGCAAATTCAATTCAATGCTTTTGGGGAGAAAACCATGGGCTCTAATTACAGGATTGTTTGACAGACTTCATGAAGTTAATACCATTAAAGATATTGGTTCAGGAGGGACGAAATGGTGAAGAAAAATAAGGAGTATTCCTTGTTGATCACTTCAATTTCTTTGGATGATTTCTTTTATGGTGTTTTGTACCCATTCATTACTAAATGTTTTACTTTGGGGCACTCAAGGTGTTCTTTGGGATAGCTTGAAATTTCACAGAGTGTTGTTGTTGCCTTTTGTTTTCCAATTGTGGACTCCAAAGCTTTTGGTCTCAAGAAGGTTGTTTTGTGTGGTTTTATTATAACATCCATAAAGACATGCATTCCTCTTTCTCTTTTTAACATTATACTCTTCATGCAGAGGTAGTTTTCAAGGTTATTGTCTTACTCAAACCATATCCCTGATGTAGCTACTCCTACAATAATAATATTTAAGTCTATATTTGTAGCTGAGATTGTAATGATTTTTTTTTCAATAAAAAAAATTCAACATGATATTGCTTGTGATGACTTTATAATTCTCCCATGTTTAAAGAATTTCCTTTCGAATGTAGAGCTAATAACTCATGGCAAAAGATTGCATAGAATGCCATTTAGAAACTCAAATAAAATCCTATGTCACTCCTACCAAATTACATGATGTTAATTTCCAATATTGTATTTATTTGTTGGCTTAATCAACAATTCCTTTAATAAGTTCATTTCAATGCACATAGATTTATTATTTACTTACAATCAAGGAATAAATAATATTAACATGTCTAAGACTTTGAATAAACCAAATGTACTTTTAGGAATAACTTCAATAGCAATTTTTGCATTCAAATGAAAGCAAAGAAAAGGGTCAAGACCTTTATTTTATTTATTTATAGAGTTGTTAATGTTAAGAATTAGGTGTTGTGCATCGTGTATAATGTTTAATTTATTATTATGTGTGGTGAATCTAGGGGACCTAGAAGTACATGTATCACAAGGAGTTAACATTCTTCAAGCCACTTTATGTGTTGTATGTAACGTTGAAACATGTATTTAATGTACAGTCTCACATTGGAAAAGTATATTTGTAGACACCTAAATTTGATCATTAACATTTGATCAAATTTATCGTCCTAGTCAATGTTAATTAAATAGTTTAATTATTTAATTGATGCTACATTTCTTCTATAGTCCCAGGGAAATTTATTTATTTATTTTATCTATAGTCATTTATCCTTTGTAATTAAAGAAACATCCAAATTTATTTAATTAAAATTAGTTCAAAAGTTCCTTTTCCCTCATCCACTTGCATGTTCGTAAAATCCCCACTTGCATTTTAATCCTTCCAATTGATTAAGTAAATTCCATTATTTACTTAATTAATCCATTTCCTCCCACTTAGAATTAAAATGAATTTGTGTATTCCTCCAATCATATCCTCTTACATTTCCCACTTACCCTCTAATCCCACTTCGTCTAACCCACTCCTCTAATCATGTGCACACCTCTTATCATAAAGTTTAGGAAAATAGGTCAACTTCTCCATCATATAATGCACATGGGATTCTTACACAAGCACACAGGCTTGTCCCCACATGTACTCAACAAGCGATTTTTAATTCCTTTTATTCCTTTCATCTATCTTTAACCATTGATCTTCATCAACCAATCTTGACTGTCTATTTATCTCATTCAAAATCCAAAATGGACCTATGGGGAGAGTGTTCTTGCATAATTCATGATGACTTGGACATCTTGGAGGAGCATTCTCATACCCTACTATTGGACTATTCAGCGGTTTATTAAACTTAAGAGGTATTGCCCATTTTCACTTTCAAGTACATTATGTTTTATGCTTATCTTTCATAGATATATGGTTCTTGAGAAATGGATAGATTGTTTGTTCTGAAAGATTCATTTTGAGAGATGGATGACATGGTTATCACCTTGTGTATATGGTTGATGTTATGATGTCATTATGACAATGTTGAGAGGTGGATTATTGGGATGATTTCCTTCTTTGAAAATGTTTACTTTGATTTTGATATCTTGGTTTGAGAGGTTTACATGTCCATCTTGGTTACATGCAGCTGATAGCCCTTCTGATAATCTCAAGAGCCTTATCAATGCAATAAGTACTCAATTTGAGTCATTGTCAGCTGAGATTAAAGTTCGAAGAAAATTTGATGAGAAACGGTTCAATGAGTTGAAAGGTATGATAGCATATGACAAAGTCATCCTAGACACCAAAATTAAGGGCATTCAAAATGCTCTGACTGAAGGTGGGAACATATACAAGTCATGTCTACCTCCTCCTCCTCCTCCTCCTCCTCCTTCTTCGAAGAGAACCTAGTGCTTTAGATGGACGTAGCTAGGATGTCCATAAATTTGGAAAATAACATAGAAGTGATACTTTGATCCTTGTTGTCTATCTTCACAACCAATGAGATTCAATTGGATAACCATATAATGTTGAACACATTTTGGTTTTTAAAATAAAGACACAATCCTCTATCTTCAATTAATAAAATCTCTTCTAAAAAAAATTGTTTATCAAAGGTTTGAAAAAAAAATTCAATTTCGACCATAAGGAACTTAGGGTGTCTTCTCTTAAAACATTTAGGAACATTGAAATCATTGAGACAGAGAAAATTGAGGCTCCTTTATTTTTTGTCAAATACATCTTCATTTTCTTGTTGCATAGCTCCATATTTGTTTCATATGACTAGACCTCGTTGGTTTTGATTGAAGAAAAAATATAGAGCCTTTTTGAACTTCCATAGCTCAAAAGTTTTACCATTGAACTTTTCCATCTCAACTTGAATGTGCTCACCATTTTTTATATAAAAAGTTATATAGAATCCAAGGAAACATAGATCTTACAAAGAATCTAAAAAAATCCATAGAAAAATTAATCATATTTATAATTCCAAAACAATATAAAATTCAAAACTATAACAATATTATTCAATCTTCAAATCTAAAACCAAATACACCTTATGCACCTTGAATTTACCTTCCTAAATCAAACATTTACCCAAACACATATCATCTATTAATCTAACTTGATCTATGATTAAATATGCATGCATCTTATTTGGAATAGCCAGGATTAAGCTTATAAGGGCCCGTTTGGTGCCTAGTATTAACATGGAATAGACATTATTTAATATGAGAATAAATTAATTCACTATTTGGGGTCATTTTTTGAATTCCCAAATTAAAAATTAATCCCCATTTTTGGACCAATGCTTGCATTAGTTAATTCGAAAAAAAAGATGGAATTCATTTCTTATTCGAGAATAAGCTATTTATGGATTCGAATTTATTTTATTTTATTAATTTTTATTTTTATTTAAAAAAAAATTAAATCTTTTTTTTTAATGTGGGTGTATATATATACATGTGTGTATATATACACACATGGTATATATATACATGTGTATATATACGTGTGTATATATACACATGCGCACACACACACATATATGTGTGTGTATATGTGTGTATATATAGACATATATGTGTATATACATACACATGTGTGTATATATATGTGTCTATATATATACATATGTGTATATATACATGTGTATACACACACATGTGTGTATACACATACATGTGTATATACACACATGTGTATACACACATATGTGTATACACACGTGTATGTATACACATATATGTGTATACACACACATATACACACATGTTTGTATATAAGTGTGTATGTGTGTATATATGTGTATGTGTGTACACAAGTTAAAAAAATGAAAAATAATCCTTATTCCAATTCCACATTATGGAATCCAAACGCACAATAGCTTATTTCAGCTTTCATTTTCAAGATTAATAAATCTTAAAGATCCTTATTCTAGAATAGATTCCATGCACCAAACAGACCCTAGAGACAATGTGCTTACCATTACTAATTGCAAAACTCCTTTAACTTTTACAGTGTACCATTTAGAGCTATTTAATGGGGTCAAAAAAAACACGTTGCAACGTCATCCCGTTGAAATGTTTTACAAAAAAGGCTGATGATCCAACTTCCAACCGCGAAAGTCAGTCAAAAACATATGAACATTCACTCACTTATCCGCACATTCAGTTTACAAATTGTAGCCGTTGACTGACATTGCTGCTTAACCCAGGTGCTCAACTCGAGTCTCCTTGTACGAAACAAATATAATTCCAAATGAAATTTGTAAAAACCAAAATGTTTTGGAAGGAACACGAAAATATGCAACTGCAACTCTGACCAACATACAAATGAATACATTTGACCGTTGCGATGGAAGCGAGGGACGTTGCTTGTCGCCCAAGCTTTCCTCTTGGAAAATAAAACAAATTCTGGAAGCCTTCCAAGAACAAACCAAAAAGCTGTGGCCAAATCACCTTGTTCTTCCTTGCTACCATTATTCACTCAACATTTCCATAGTCAAACAATTGGACGTCATAGGATGATGCATTTAACCTTTTATTGCCACGTGATTTTTATTTTTAATCCAAAACATGATGTTTTTCTTATATTGAAACAGAGATTTGAGTATGTACTTTGTTGATGCAATTCAGACTTGGTGTGTTTGAAAGGGGAAAAAAATATTCAGGAAATCCAAATCCATGTTCGTATGCGATGACAGAAGCAGGCTTTTGAAGATTACGCATTCTTACAAGAAAAAGAATTCCAGCAACTTCAGGGGGCTGTGTATATATACACAATAGGTATACACCCAACGTATACTCACAAAAAATTCTATAGCTAAAATGGGTACCTTTATTGGCCATGTATTACCGGGGGCGGGATTCTTCCTTATTGGCCTCTGGCATCTCTTCAACACATTAAGAAACTATGCTCAATCTCCAGGGGAATTTAAAACCAGGCCCTGGTTTCCCGCTAAATTTAGAGGCAGAGTAGTAAGGCATTTGGAGCTGCTTGCTATTTTAGCGGGGTCGTGCCTTTCCATTTCTGCAGAGCTTTTCATCGGGCCAAAACGACACCAGCCTCTTGCAGATGACTGGACTATTCCTCCCGAACACCTCAACAATTTCGAGCACTCTTCTATTTCCTTGTTTTTCCTCATCTATGCCGCCGTTGCAATCTACGTGGACAGCCATGAGATCCACGTGCCACACGGGCTTGTCCACGTAATTGCCGCGCTGGCGTTCAGCCAGGAGCTATTGCTGTTCCATCTACACTCCGCTGATCACATGGGGGCTGAGGGGCAATACCACTGGCTTCTACAGCTCATTGTTCTTCTCAGCCTGGCTTCCACTATTTTAGAGGTCCCTTTTCCCAACAGCTTTTTAGTGGCAATGGTGAGATCAATGTCTATTTTATTTCAGGGAATATGGTTTGTACACATGGGATTCATGCTCTGGATTCCTCAGTTAATTCCAAAAGGGTGTAAAATGAAGGCAGAGCACGGTCACGTGGTGGTGAAGTGCGATGAGCAGGGGGCTAACATGAGAGCGAAGGCTCTGGCCAATCTGCAATTCAATTGGTACTTGGCCTCCCTAATTATCTTCACTGTAATAGTGTATGTTAAAATGATGAAACATTATGACGGCGAAAATTTAGTGGCGTACAAAGGTGTGGAAAGCAGCAGTGATATAGAGATGGGGAACGCCGCAAAATATAGCAGCTCTGGACACAAGCGGTCATCAGAGGGATCGGAGAGCTCCATGGACATGGATATGGAGAGTATGGAGCCTCTCAATTTAGAAAGATGAAAAGCATATATGTCTTCTACCAATTTTTTTTTTTAGAAATTGGGTTTTTTCTTCCTTTACCTACAAATTTTGTGCTATGTTATTTCCTGTGTCAATTGCCGCAAAATTTGGCGGTGGATTGTCTTTTCAGAAGATGAGGGCCACTAAATTAGGGCGATATGCCACAGATTTCTGGTATTTATCCCCTGTAAACTTGATAGTATGCTCCAAAAGCGATTCAAGAAACATGTATGCTCATTTTTATAATTAGAATTGTTATAATTATAACTTCATGTCTTCTCCCGTTTGTTTTCTTGAAATTGGATTTTTTTTCAATTTATCATTTCGGGTGTGAATTGACGTAATTTTTGGCGGTGGATTGTTTTATCTGAGAATTAGGGGAAACGAATTTTTTCCTTCTAAGGTCTAGATTTTGTTCTAGAAGCATTTCGATAAACCTTTAAAGGAAAAAACCATAACTTCCTTTTGTTCATATCCAAAATTTAATCTTGAGCCTATTAAAGTATGTTGGTCTTTCCAAATACGGTGTGTTTGACTGACTCCAATTTCTTACCTCAAGTAGTTACCCATTGAAGGGAAAGAATGTTGGGCAAGTGTGTTATACTTTTCTTATGTTTAATAATTAATTATATTAATTTCTTTTCAGTGAAAATTTGTAAGGAGTGTATTTATATTTCTTATATAAATCTTAAAAAAAAGGAAATTATATGGATAATCTTGATAATTGATCTCACTTATTATGATAAGTAGATAAACATATAGAAATCTAAAATAATAATGAAATTAATAATACATATATTTACATAGGAAAAACTCTTTTGAGAGAAACAATATATTATGAATTTGACAAAATATCACAACACACTTGCATTGCAGGTCTTCATAAGAATATAATAAGCATTTCATTAGCATATTTACATACAAATTCAACATATAAAACTATAACCCTACAACTTCATTATATAAGCAAATATACTACAAGATACCATAAACCATACTATAAATCAAGTGTTAATACCATGAACCAAAAAAAGGTGTAAAAATTAATAATAATAAAAAATCATCTAGATATTTTTTTAAAAAGTATGTAACTCTGGAAAACCATAAAATAGGCATTCCATATTATACTATTAAATAGACTTTTTTTTTTTAATCATTAATATAAATGTTAGTTCATTATTTTTATAATCATCAATATAAAAATGACCAACTTGATATAAAAATAATATGTAACTATCATCTTACCACAATGTATCATAATTAATCTATCCAACATGATGCTTCTGTCCAAAATAACCCTTTATCTTTAATCTTTATAATTGTCCTAGAATTTATTATAAAATCTTTTAAAAATTTAGAAATTTCATATCATACTATTAAAAGAATTATTTTTTATAATTATTAATATAAATATCAATTCATTATTATTATTTTTCCAGATTATGTAAGCAATAGCTCTATTATATAAATGATTAAAATTATAAAGTATTTATATTAGGTGAAATGAAAACCAATACTAATATTATTGTAATTAAAATCATTTAATTAAATGTTATGAAATGTCACATTCAATACTATTATTTCCAAAATTTATCAACAAAATTGTATATTTTACTTAAAAAGTAGATGATGAGCTCTTAAAAAGTAGATGCATACCTTTAGATTGGGCAAGCGAGACAAAGAAAATCTTACCAAGAAGATCAGCTATAGTTATATATTGAATTTAAAAGTTGAATTCAGGAATTTTTTAATGTTTTGGTCAATATGTTTTCTCTCACCATTACATCTAAGACACTCCACATAATTTTTTAAAGATCGGATCTTATGAATGTTTGAAGTAATTTAATTTTATTAATTCAATTTTATGTATTTTTTTAAGGTAAAGTGACGATTAGGGCTCTCTTTCTTTATATAAGATAATATTTTATAAATATTATTTGATGATATTAAAAAATTAATAATAAAATATGATTAAACTAAAATATCTTTAATGCTATTGATTTATAATAGGTATCATTATTATAGAAAACAATTTGATATATAGTAATTCTCATATATAAATTTACTTCAAAAAAAAGACGAAACATGACTCAATATAATATTATTAACCAAGTCTTTCATGAGGGACATGTATGACATAAAACTAGTATCAACACTTGATAAAGACTAATTGCAAAAATTAAACTAACTTTATACCCTCACATAAGTGAGACCATATAATAATCAACATCATAGCTCTAGAGTAAAGGACCCATCCTTTTGCTTGAACAACACAACATTCATAGGAAGAAAATTGATAGCCATTTTGACCTTAGTCACATTGAACCATACTTTCATATTGTGGAGAAGGTAATTCACCATCCTCGAGATTGATCAAACCTCAAGGGACAAATCAACCCAACGCCACCTCACTTCTATTAGCAGTCTGGTGAGCTAGGAGATAATTTCAATTAAAGTGGAAATAAGCTTATTATGAACACAAAACAATACAACATAAATAACTCTATGATAGAGAGAAATAAAAAATATTTAGTCTACTCGAAATGAAACATTAGCTAGTCAAGACCAACTGGTAGGCTCTATTAGCGTACTATCTACACATGTGCGAGTCTATGACTACAATGCAGATTCAAGAGACTAGCATGACACATGTGTGTCTTGTATGGAAAGTGTAAAGGAACATGTACCAAAAATGTACAAGACAAAAAGTAAATAAACAAAAGCGAACTTAGGCTAGTTGCGAATAAAAAAAATTATAGATAAACTAAAAAGAAACTATTCCAAGCACAAAATAACACGAGAGAAAGCTTACAACCCTTCTAAAAAACCTTTTGACACAACACTTCAATCCACTCCTCAGACCTACACACATAGTGATAAGAAAAAAGGTTGGAGTGTTTTCTTAAGAGACTTGTGGAAGTGAAACCCTCGTTTTGGTGTTTCCACCTCCACAGACAACCAAGATATGATGTATGATAAACGATGATCCAAAAATAATAATGATAGTAGATAATCGATTAGGAACTATTGATATGCTTAAAACCAAACAAAATGAGCAAGTGTGAGGGATAAGATCAATCCCTTTTGAAGCCAAGAAGCGAGAGCTTGGTAGATTGAAGGTAAGAGAAATATTTGGATGCAAGAGAGATGGTGGAGCAACGATGTAAAATGACCAAAGAGATACAAAGAAGTCGTGAAAGTTCTTCGAATTATCAAGAAAACTCAAAAAGACCAAGTGGTTGCCAAGAAGTGATTTGAATAACCAAGAGAGATCTAAGAGAGACTAAATGGAGGTTTTAACAATCCAGGAAGAACTGTAACATTTGTGGCCTGCTACAAGAGGTATTACACTATCAAAAATAGCAGGTGGAACATCCCAATGACTACTTTCAATCTACAAATTCGCAGGATGAGTGTGTGTCATGTAGACGTCTCCACAATGTGCATGCATCCTAAATCAAATAGTCTACATGGTAGAGGATTCAAACAAAAGAGATTACTAGGAAAATAGGATTAGAAGGAGGCTTAGTTGGAAATTTGATTTTGACTAAAACAAAGTCGCTATGCATGAAGAATCACACAGTGTGCCATTTACAACATTACATTTTGTTTGCACTTTAGCAAGCATATCATTAGTGGAATGTGAGCTAAAGTAGAGGGAGAAGAGATTATACAGAGATATGAAGGGGGGAGCATAATCTTCTATCCCCGCAGAGTTTCCCTAATGGGAAAGACCTGAACCTTCATGAGATCATGCTAAGATGCATCAATGTTTGTTAGCTATAGAAAAACATGTTAGATGAAAAATATTTGACATTTGATAAAAAAATGATGGTGAACAGATGCAAATCGTGAGATAATGATCGTTGAGATTACACCAATATGGGTAGCTAGTTGTGTTATACTAGAAAGTCATGTGCAATAGGTCAATTTTAGATTGCATTAGTACTAGTAGCAAGTTGTATTATGCTAGATAGTCATACAATAGGGAAAAAGATTTTGATAGTGGTTTGGACCCCACAAAGCTAGATACAATAGATAGTGTATTGACCCCACAAAGGCAACAAATTTAAAAAGTTTTTTTTTTTTTTTGTAAATTTTGGAAATGCAAGTGATGTAGATATAATACCCACTCTTAGAATGGAACATTTTGTGTAGAGAGGAACATGATTTATTATAAGGAGAAAAGATGTTGTGGCGTGTCAACATACTGAGATGCTTCCATGGAATGTCACCCCATAAAAAGTGACACGTGATATTTACAATATCAACAAAACATGAAAAGATAAGGGGATCCGATTATTTGGTCTCGGGAGAACTCATAGTAGTGAAAAAAATATAGTGTATGGTTGTGTATGAACTACTCATCATAGTACCAAAGTTATCGAATTTGAAGAAGAGCAAGTGAAGATAGACAAAATAAAAAGTTTAGGTTAACATGGAAGAAGATATAAGTTCCCCCAACGCTTTGAATTGTCAATGTTGGTGTGTTTAATAATTGCACCTAGTAAGTCCTCTTAGGTTATAGACACACATGTTACTTAGGGTGAGGCCAATTAGCAACCCTTGAAGCCGAAGGAAAAAAAGTCGAAGATGAATCTAAATAAGATACATATGTAGTAGAAATAGGAGCAAGTGCAAAAGAAAGCAACACGAACATAAGGATCGATGACTCACGCTCCACCTTCATGGTGGCCTCACACTCCAGGGCCCTTACTCACTAAAGGTGCTTGTTCTCTCACACAAGTTGATTCTAGCATAGATGTAGACTAGAATGAGAAGCATATGAAGGCTCAGTAGCATCCTACTCCATAGAGCAGGTCATTGATGTCGTGACTCGCAAAGAGGGAGGCCTCAATAATGAGATGGGAGGTGACGAGTCTAGGAATCAATGTCTTTTTAGGCATTTTGGGTTAGTTTTATGGTATTTCATCATACTTTACTAAGATTGTTTGATACTTGATATGCTATGATGAACCCATTATGGTACCTAATATGCATATTATAATGGTATATATTATAATTATAATTATGTGTGCCTGTAATTAATTCTATTTTTTATGATATTTTGGGATGAGTTGGTATGTATATGTATTTTACTTGTTCATTGACTAATTTGCAGCCTCAAGATATGAAAGGCGACCTACAGTTATGGGTGGATATTACTATCATAATGGAAGACACGATTAAGGGCTATAACCAATGGACCTTTATGCAATACAATGTTTCATTCCTCTACTTCCACGCACATTTCAAATGGAGATTGTATGACTGGCAGTAGTCATCCAGCCAGAAGATAGTATTGCTCCTACACGACCGCATAATCCATGATGAGAATGTTGAATTCCATTTTAAGTTCCATTTTCTAGTTTTGCGTAAGCAGATTTTGTTTAGAATAAGTCAATTCTTCTTATAAGATGACATACATAAATAAATCTTCAATAGCATTTGTATACTTTTCTAGATCTCAATTGACATTACAGTCTACTGTTATGTTATAACTTGAGTGATGTTGAATAAAAGTGGATGGTAACTTCAGTTAAGAAAGGTGTTTATTTGATTTGAGGTTACGACTCCTCAAGAAAGGGCCACTTGAGGTGATGTAACTCTCTTTTAGAAGTAGAATAGCTAGTTGTTTCCTTTATTCATTTTTGTTCAAGTAATTAATTTAGTGTATTTCATTTTTTTTTTAAATCATCTATTGTGCAATGCATGGTTAATTCGATGAATGTTAGTTTATGTTAGGATTCTAGTACTAATTTTTGTTAAGTGGTTGATTTCACTGAGATTTCTATTGCAAGCCCTCTCATCTCACCCGCAACCATACCGTCTCACCTGTAGTCAAAGTTGTGTAAACATAATTGTATTAGATTGTTGTCAATGCCCTTGTCTTTAATTTCAATTTTATGTTTTTAGTAAATACTAGAATGACTTTGCTACACATATAGTATAGGTGTCATCCAAGTAGATACATCCCTAGTTGATAGTTAAATGATCATATGTTAGGATGAAGAGTTACTTAATAGGGGATTAGTTTCCTTGTTAGGAGAGTGTATTGAGTTATTTGCACCAACTAATCATCTATGATAGAGACTAGTCATTTTTGGCGTCGTCGTCGAGCATGGTGCCAAGGCTAGGATTTCTAGTATTGTTTGTTTTCTTGTTTTTTTTGTTTTTATAGCGTAGTTGTTATTCTTTCAAGCATTAGATATTAGTTATCATAAGTTCTAGTTAAAACACATTTTACTAACAAGTGCAGGAAGATAGTTATACACTTGAACACATATGGCATGTTGCAGAAGAGAGATGCACTATGAAGATTTATTACTTCTGCTAAGGCAAAAGACATATTAGCTACATATATTGACTAGGGAGATCCATACACTCTGCTCGAAGAACCAAAGGAAGGAACTACTGGGATAGAGGAAGTGGACCCTTTCTGATACCTTATAGAAGAGGAGCCTTTACAATTTCCTCCTCATGCAAACAATCTAGTTGATGAAGAGGTTGAGAATCCCACAGATTTTTTTACCCTTGAGTTCCCACTATCAGACCAAGAAAGCGTTGATGCCCTCAATAATATACCCCTATCTTATTTGACTAATTTATATGGCTTAGTTACAAAATATTTTGATACTTTCTTATTTGAGTTTGATGTTCTATGTCAAAGCTATGATTACACAATTGATGCACAAAGGCTAAAGCTCTTTCCAAAACCTTGAAGGATATTGCTCTAAGATGGTTTATGGCGCTCAAAGCAATGTCATTAGCTATTGGGCAGCAATGTGTTGGCTAACAGATTGGACTATCTAATAAAATCCCTCAACTCTCTGCCCCCAAAGCCAATCTATCAATCAACAATTGAGTGACATGTGATAGTTCCTCTCTAAATTTTAAAAGGCATAGTTCCCTTCTATGGATATGCAATGAATCTTTACAATTGACTTACTAACAAAGTGGGTATGCTTTTAACCAAAAAGTAGGAAAGGCACTAAAAATTACCCATCACCATGGGATAACTGCGAACAATAAATTGAAATAATTCTAACAAGGCTTCTATATGCATAAAATTAGCTTCCACCACTGATATTCCCACACAAAGATGAAAATACAATGTTGATTCTAAAATGTAAAAAGGTCTCTTCTGCCAATGCCATCAATAAAATGAATAACCAGTAAATAACATCACAAAGAGCACCATGACTTATTAAGTAAAAAACAAAGTTTTGTCTCAATAACATAATTCACTCATTAACATTCATTCATCATCATTCAACAAAGAAAGAGAAATTTCACACTATGAACAACAATAGTCCCAAATTTTGAGTCTCACTCAGTTGCCAAAGCAACAGGGGAAATTCTGAAACAAAATTGTCGATCCTTTGCATTGTCATTCATTTCAACATAAATAGTCCTTTCAACTTTCACCAAAGAAATTGTTCTAATGTACTTTAACTGATGTCTTTTAAATACAATATAAATTAAAGTCTTTAAACATGTGGCATTAAAGCACAAGAGAAAAAATTTAAAAATCAAACTAGTTGGCGCTTGTCATTGTGCTTCCCCTTCACCTTCCTTTGCAGATGGTTCTTGAGCTACTTGTTTTTCCTTGTACACCTGTAGAGTGTTCACAACTTGCAATGTCATCATGTTCACGAATAACCACATTTGCATTTATATGGCCCAGAATGTCATTTGTTCCTTAATCTCCTTAGCCTTAGCAATAAATGTTTGGTGATGATTACCACACCACATTAGTATAGCATCAATTATGGGCAATTTCTTATATTCTTCCTTGTAAAATACAAGAGGATTAGTAATGGCATCAATATTATGCTGGTATTTGTTCTTGAAATCATCAGCAATGACAACCCTAGAATTGTCCTCCTTTTGTAGCTCACAACCAATATATTTAAAATATTTAACTATTTGCTCTATCATCTCCTTGGCTTCTTTTAAGAGTTTATTCAAATTTGCCACTCTTTTTTGAATGCACTCGCATTTGTAGCCCAAGCTAAACATCCATTTTTGGAGGGGTTCATGTCAGGCGACTATATGAGGTCAAGACTTACAATTGTTGTGGTTTTCATATCCATCACCTCCTTTATTTGCTTCATGTTCTTCTTGTGTATCACTCCCTCCATTTTAGCCACTCTTATTTCTGAGACTAAGGAATTTATGACTGGCATTGAAGCATCATAAGACTCGCTCAATCTGTCAATGAAGGGTAAGCCTCTAATTTTCAAATCTACCACCCATTCTCTGGTTACTCTCCTGAATTGACTATATGTTTGTAACTGAGAAATTAACTCCTTGTTCTTGTCTGAGGTGGGGTCCAAGATGGTATCAAAGGAGCTTTCCATTTGGGTGGACAAAGGTGTCAATAGCGACCTTAAACTCTCTATGAGTAATTCCACTATTACCTTCAATTGATCCTTGTCCAGATTTGTTTTCTCAATTCTCCTTTGCACCTTGACATTCGAAAACTACCAGATAGCCATGTCTTGATAAAAAACTGGATCACCTATATCAATTCTGCTAACATTGAATTGTCAGCAGGGGTAGTTGTGCTTAGATCTTTCTAGACAGTGAGGTGAGCAATTTCTAGGAATACATGGCCAGATTGATCATCTTCCACAAGGGGAGAGGTGGTTTCAAATTTCTTTTCCTTGGAGGTAGTGGAAGCTTGCAATATTTGAGAAATAGCTTCTTTGGGAGGGTATCTCTCAGCTTCTCTCTATCTCTTCTTATCTAAGCTAGCCTACAACTACGAGGGGGTTGCTAGAACTTGGGAAGCGACCTTTAGAGGAGTGGTGGTAC
Organism: Thuja plicata; assembly: GCA_018584345.1. Lineage (NCBI taxonomy): Eukaryota > Viridiplantae > Streptophyta > Pinopsida > Cupressales > Cupressaceae > Thuja > Thuja plicata. The sequence continues at coordinate 528,239 of MU223216.1, forward strand.
TTAGAATTTGTGTGGAAATCTTGTGTTGGCTCTATATTGTTGAGAATCTTGTGTTGGCTCCATCCCATTTTCTTCAATTTTATGGGGTGTTTATGCTTTCTTCTCCTAGCCTCATTGATCTCCTTGGTCAAGGACCACATCATCCACAGCCAGATCAACGTCAAGTAAAAGACCTTCTCCACAAGTAGGGGTAATTCTCAACCCCTTCTCTGGTGGTTGCTCGTCGCCTCCTCCAGTAGCACCTGATGGGATCATTGTTGATGTGTTGGGGATTAAAATATTTTGAACTAGTGGGGGCGTTGGGTTTTGACTTGGAGAAGCAGGGATGCTCAATGTTGTGCTATCTTTCCCTTCTCTTTTCTTCATCATCCATGTTTTAGTTCTATTGAGAACGGGTGTTGTCCTTACATTCGTATCATCCAATTCTGGAGCTTCCCAGCTGATTTGATCCAATGGGGTATCATGTACCTTTGCAAAACAATCCCATGGATATCGATTTGAAGATGGTACTCTTGAATTTTCTTAATACTTAATCTAGACCAAGCCCTCTTTCGCACTTCATATACATCTACGCAATTCTCCCAGAAATCCTCCAATGTAGAGACATGGTAGTATGATGGTCCTAATTGCAAATTATTCTTCACGAAGTTTCTTGGATCGAATTGCCCCCTTATAACGTCATATGTTTGCATTAAGTACTTGCTTGTTGCTTTGGTACATTGATGGCATTAGAGGAAGATTGGCATGTGTATATCCCTAATTGGATAGGGAAGGTAATTCCTACCTTGCGTCTTTTTGTACATCTTTTATTCACTTCACAAATCTATCTACACAACTCAACCATGATTATCAAGATCATCTGCATAATGGGGTAATTTCCATGGGAAATCATCAAATGCACCAATCCTTATAAAGGTAAAGGTGGGAAATTGAATAAAATAATTATCATAAATCTGGATCAATGTGGTGGCTTTAGGGGAGATCCTTCTTTCTGGGCATCCCTACAATTTGTGGACCAACTTTATAATAAAAGTGTCATTCACTCTGCAGAAATTTGCATAACTACAATGCAGTTGCAAACTGGGATAGAAGTGTAAATCTGAATATTTTCTCCAAATTCGTTCACATGTTCCAACCCAGGCCATTATTGGGTGCAAGCTAGGGCATACGCCAAATATGAAGACATATAAAAGAATTTATTTAATGGAAACACATTGATCAAATGATGTATTTGATCACTAATTAATTCTGCGTAGTCCAAGTATCCTGATCTGGCACAAATCATCTAAATGAAGAAAAGTATTCATTCATCCAGGGAGATAGTATCCTGATCCCCTCTAAGCATGTGCAAGAGTATTATAATATCAGCAATTCTGCCCTTAATAGATGTCTAGAAAATAGTTTTAGGTAGTTTTGACTTACCCTTTCTCAGAGGAAAAAAACATTTTTTTGCAATTTATGTTCTATAGACACCTTTCTTCAGACTAAATTCACTTTGGAAAGAAGTAAAATCCCAATGTACTTACTCTTCTCGTACTGGCAATCGAAAGAAGTTGTGTATTGTTTCTCTGTTAAGAGTAATGAGCACCCTTTCACCCTGGGTTTTGAATTCTCTTGTGTCTGGATTATATCTCTTTATGCACTCCATAATCAAATCAACACTCTGCACAACAACAAGGAATCTGATAGCTTCTAGCAGCCCACTTTCTACTAACTTCTCGATGATTGGGTGTCTCTTTGGTTGTCTAACTCTACCCTAGAACTCCCTCAAATTTACTTGTCCCAATTTGGTATCTCCTACTTCCGACAAGGCACATTCTAATCCATTCAAGGGATCATATCCTGAGTGTTTAAACCTCATGTTTCCCTCTTTGTTTTTCTTTTAAAATTAGCTATAACAATGCTACCCACCTTAGACAAATTACACTTAAAATAGATAATGTCAAGGATCAAAATAGAACTCGTCGATATGAACAACTATTGTTTGTAGGTTGAATTCGCTTGTTGCCCTTGCTTTCTCCATTATCACAAGTTCAATCTTTGAGGAATGATTAAAACCCGCCTTTCAAATCCTTTTTAAAATCTCCTTAATTGCCTACGCTACCTCCATTAAATGCAGGTCATTTCATGAATTTAATGTTCAAACCACTTTATAGCTATTAGGGACACATCAACTTTCATATTTGAAAATGAATGTTCTTTTCTACATTGTTGTGCTTGGGCATTGGAAGTGGAACTCCTTCCTAACTTTATAACATCTTGTTCATGTCAATTCTTTGCTTCTGGATTTGATTGTGTAAGTTTTTTTAGCATCAACATTTCGGATCACACTCCGTGATCCATCTTATATTTTTACATTTCTTACACTCTCTCTCATCCTGATGATGGACCACAGAGTGTGATCCGCAACGTTGATGCTAAAAAAACTTACACAATCAAATCCAGAAGCAAAGAATTGTCTTATATTTTTACATTTCTTGCACTCTCTCTCATCCTGATGATGGACCACAAAGTGTGATCCAAAACGTTGATGCTAAGAAAACTTACACAATCAAATCCAGAAGCAAAGAATTGATTTAAATGGATTGTGGAAATCTGATAACCTTGTTCATGTCTTTTCTTTTTACTCTCAATAGTTTCATTCCTAGTGTCTAGATTTGACGAGAGTTCTTGAACTGAAGTTTACCCTTGTATCGCATTATTCACAATCTTGAATGACGACTATTATTTCAACCTTCACTTTTCCACTTCGAGCTTCAAGTTTTGATGGCTTTCTAAGAATCAATATTCATTTCTTCCTTATCCTCTTTGTTCCCAAAACTTGAGTAGGCTTCTTCCTAATGAGGCCTTATTTATTCCTACTCCCTTTTTGGATCCTGATGAGGGTTTTGGAACCAACTCTCTTACTTCCTTTAGTGAACATCGTGGTCTCTAATCCTTGTTTGAGTCTTTCATTTATATTCAAGAGTTCCATTTCACTTGTCGGACTCTCACGGGTGTTCTAGAACCGAGCTTTATTTCCACCTTGTTGAAAGTCGTATGACTTTGAAACTCCATATAAGGAACTTTTCTTCCACCGTTTATTAGTTCCACTTTCCTTGTCGAGTCCCAACTACACTTTTGGCACCGACCGTAGCCTCCACTACTTAATTTAAAAAATGTGAGAAGTTGCCAAGTTAACAACATTTTGAGAGAATCTCATCAGCATTTTCACAACAAAACAGGCTGAGAAAGAAGTGAGGGGACACAAAAGGAATGAATGAAGGAGTTTTAATGACGTCCACGAGACCAGCGGCCTAAGGGACCAAGAAAGAACCAATTAAACTGTTTGTTGAAGTTTCTCCAAGTAGACCCTTCTATTGTGGATCCTCATTAGGAAAGTGGTCGTTTTGTGTAAATTTGCCTCTTCAAAAAGCTCATTCAAACTATTCACCTGTAAGTTGTCTTCATAATGACTGTGAATGTCCTCATAGGCAACACACTCCTTGATGAAATGTCACTCTGTTTCCACCACCCCTCTGCAGCAGAAATTACAAGTTCTTTCTTCCCACATTTCTTTGGGAACTACGTAAAAGGTTCCAATTACTACATCAGACTCCGACGGTTGTTCCGGAACTATACCTAGGTTCAGACCAACTAAAAAGGACATGTTAAATGCTTGAAATTTGAAGAAAAATAGATCGACCTTTACCATTTTACTTGGGGAAAAAATGGTGCAACACGATGAAAGAGAAAAAATTTCTGAAGTATCAAGATTACTTTAGAGGTAGGAGGTCAAGGAAGGAGGACATCTTCAGGATGACTTAGAAGGAAGGCGGACCATTGGAAGACTAAATAGAGAGATTTCAGTTTGCTCAAAAGAAATCTCCATAGAACCGACTTTCTCCTAAATCCCTCAAGCTTGTTTTCCTCAAAGTAAAAGATGACTGTATTAATCCATTAAATTTGATGGCAGCTGGAGACTTCCATAGTCAACTTTTGAAGATATATGTAAGTTGGCTCAAAATTACTCAAGATCAATTTTGAAAAAGAATAGGAGTAGTCGACTATTGCCTCTTGTCAAATCTTCAAATGGTGCTCTCACATGGAACTTAATAATTTTCTCTTAAATACGAAGTAAGATATCATAAGCCACATGGCCACTCAATTGGACACTCTACATATTAAAAAGTAGGAGGAATTTGATGTTGCACTCACTTAATATTGTCCATGTTGTCGATAAAATAAAGCAGTTTGTAAATGCAAGAGGGTGGACGCTATAACTGAAGAGAAGAACTCACAACCAAATTCCATGTGGTCAAAGATGACAATGGCCAAGTATTTTATATTGCTCAAAGGAAACCATGGCAACAATGGAAAGGTATGCCTCTTGATCCGCTATCTTATGGTAATGCATCATCTGGGTTTAATCAAAATATAGTAGGTTGGAATACCCAACCATGGTAGGGTAATACAAATTTCCTAATTAGGCACCTCAACAAGGGGGTGGTCTCAATCATCTCCTTACCAAAGACCCAATCATAATCAATAGCAAGGAGCTCAAAATCCATGGTCTCAACCATGGAGAGGAAATCAACAATGGCCCCAAGCTAATATGTCATATCCATAACCACAACATAATTTAAATCAACCACCTACTTTAATGCCTAATACAGTCCCTCAATAGCAAGTTATTATGCCAAACCCAAATCTATATGTTGCTCCATAGAAAAGAGCTACACAATTGCCTTCTCAACCTGCACCCAATCCTAGCAATAAACGTGTCCGACAAGCTTATACTAACGATGACACTCAATACCCAACTTACACAATTGAAATCAGTGATGTCCATCTTTGCTGAGAGGAAGGACTCTTGTTGGTTCAACTCCTCCACAAATCAAAGAAGTATTTAATGAAGAACCAACAATTGATGTCAGTGACCCAATACACCTGCAACAGTTGTTGAATAGAAAGCCTAACCAAAGACCCTTTGTTTCCAAGAAGGTTGGCTACCCAAAAGTATCATCTTGGGCTACCATTTGACTTGATAGGTCAATTGAAGGACATTTATATCAAAATTCATCTCATTTAGGAAATTAAGGATGTCCCCATGTATACCAAGGCCATTAGAGAACTGTGTCTTAAGTAGTCAAGTAGGAAAAGATGAGATCCTCAAATTGTTCATGTAATAGGTCAATTGGCTAATATTATGTTAGGAGCACTAGCTAGTTGTCCCTAAATATACATATCTTAGTAGTTTCATTGTGAATGTTCATATAAATGGCACTATTATTGAAGATACCCTCATTGATCTAAGGACAACCATCAATGTCATGAGTAAGGAAACCATGAATATCCTCAAACTAGCCAACATCAGGCCTATCACCACCATGTTGCAACTGGTTGACTAGTCTACTGTCAAACTAGGAGTCATAGAAGATTTGGTCATCATTGTGGATTCGAGGGAATGTCTTGTGGACTTCATCGTGTCACAAACTAAGGCTACTTTGGGAGGATATCATTTAAACCTTGGAAGGTCTTTGTTGGCGACAATCGATGCCTTTATTGGTTGCCATTTTGGTAACATGAGAATCTCTAATTTGGGAACACAACCAAAAAGATGGTCCTTTATCCCCCTGCTCAACCTCATGTTGATGATAAACAGTTCATTTAGCCTACATTAGAAGATAGGGAATAGTATTCCTTGTAGACCTTAATGATGATTGATAGAAGCCCCATGATTAACTGTCAGGGTGAAGATGATATCCTCGGCCATATTATTCAAAACTCATATGGGTTAGATCTAGAAGAGGATGAGTTTCTCAATTGTCTAACTTGTCCATTACATAAACTACTTGCTCATGATGATGCTTCTCCATTGGCTATGATATACAATTTGTTACCAACAAACTGCAAGCTAAATGTCACTAACCTAGATGTTGCCTTTGTAATGGAAGCCTCCATCGCAATATAAGTAACTCTAGTCAAGTCTTTGAATAGTGATATGAAAGAGATTAGTCCAAGTTTGTGTATTCCTAGGTGCAACCATACTTTGTGAGAAAAATAATAGTCTTTCTTTTTCCTTATCTCCACACTTAGGGGGCAGGGGTACTATTTCAATCTCTTATTTTTCTTGAGGACTCATTTTCTCCTTTTGATGAGTTTTCGTTTATAACATGATAGCATTTCAGGGCTCAAAACTTGAAGAAAGCTTATGGGATTTTGATTTCCTGCTTAGCTATTAAGAGGGCCCCCAATTTGAATTTTGGGGCAAACCTCGGGGAATTGGTCCTCCTGTTAGGATTAAGTAATACTGAGATGGGGTAAATCAGTATTACCACACTTTAAATTAAACTTAAACCAATTCCAAATAAACCATAAGCTTACTGAAATGAAAAGAACATAAACAAATAACACAGAACTCATAACACCATTATTTGTTGTCAAGGAAACCCTGGCCAAGGGAAAACCCCAGTGGGGATGGTACCCACAAGCATGCACTAAAGTATAATGTCCCTGTTAGGAGACTTAGCCATGTTAGGAGCTGAATATTACATGGTACAATTCATTGTTAAAGGAATAACAACCCTGTTAAAGGTATACAACACCCTGTTAGGGGACAACTGAGCTTACAACTCTTACAACAAAAATTTATGTTACAAAGTGTTCTCAGTAATGAATAAAACAAGCATCTTCAATGCTTAGATAGTTCCAGTCATAGTTCTTCAATGATCTCTGTCAACCTCCGCTCTCGCATCTACCATTCACATTCTTACATACACATACATTCGTTCATGTTGATGTTTATAGCTTCGATCAGATAAAATGATCTTAATATAGAACTAAATAAACATCATTGAATTGATAATATTATTATGAGATAATATTATTCTATATCATATGCATATTAATATATATATATATATATAATGTATATTATAATTGATTTAATAAATATAATACTATGTGATACATTTAATATTGGTTGTATTAATACATGTATGCCGATTGACAAGTTTACCGATTAATATCGGTTCATGAACTTACTGATTAAATTAATGATATCGGTTTGAATACCGATTGGGTGAACGATCGGGTGCTGCGATTAAATGTATTACCCGCGTTGTAATAGGGTAAACGCACAATAATCTGTCACCCTTTTACAAAGGAAAAGGACAACAACACCAAAACTGTAAAACTTCAAGGGCATAAAAGTCACATTTCTATTGAGAATTTGAAGATGATGTAAACTGATGAAATGTGTCAAATAGGATGAATTATATGCCTATAATTTTTTTCTAAAAATTTGAACCAAAATTAATATATTTTTTGAAATGTTTAGGTCTATTTTTCATTTTTTGAAAAAACTATAAATCAGGGAGTTTACTTCCCGCCAAATTATTATAAGTAAAATATTGTTTTTTCCTCCAATTTCAGAATATGTTTTAGATGACATGTATAGGTAGTGCATAAAAAAAGAAAGAAG
>MU223216.1:547075-567121 GCA_018584345.1 Thuja plicata
TATATATATATATCTTTCTCAACATCAAGTCGGCTCTCTTAATCATTATCACATAGTCGGTTCTCAATACAAAAATAAATAATTTAAAGAGAAAATACAAAGTTGGCGCTCTTACATAACCAAAATATAGGTTATCCAAAATCATAATCCAACTTAGCTTGTCAGGATTCCACAACATACTCCTTAAATCATTGCTACTATTCAACTGCTATGTTGTTAGGTTGTCTTCACATGTCTTCAAATCTCTCTAACTCACTACATAATCATCACCAAAACTAAATCGATCTTAGGTGGAGTCATACATACTCCATAGTATCTCCCACTAAGCTCGCAAGTCATAACTCATCGTACTCGATCTTCGATACCCAAAACAATGTTGTCATACTTTGTATTTATGCTTCTATACTTAGTCATTTTGAAGACTGTATCTCCAAAACTGTACTTCGATCCAATCGATCAATATACTAGATATGTTGTCGTAAATGACAACCCATAAGTGTCTCATATCATACAAAAATCATCACTTGCCAACACCTCCCAGCAACCTATTACTGGGAATAGGTCATCCTGACTGACCTATTCTCACCAAAAAATCTCAAAATTTGGTTCGGGAATAGATATTGCAGAAAAGATGTCAAAATGGATAGCAATATCAGGGTTGGAGTACCAAAAAGCAATGTTGGAGCCCATACATGCTAAAATGGGGATAAATTGTGAATCTAATTATAGGTACTCACAATTTAGGACAATACAAATTGGTATCTGAGCCAGTGGTCCTGACTGTGCAAGCATATTTGTCGGAGGGAGGCATATTGCACCAAGACCTGTAGGTGGAGAATGGTGAAGAGTGAAGAAGTTGTGAGAAGCAATTGATCGTGTTGGTTGTCCTCCAATAAAGATGAAATTGGGTAGAAGGTGTGTAGATTTCTTCCACAAAGAGGAAGTGGGTAGAAGTGGTTGTGCAGAGTTGCATCTTCTAGAATCATGTTGGGTAGAGGATAATAGTGGGAGTTGTGGGAAGAAGGTGAAAAGATGAGAGGTGGAAAGACTCAAAGTTATTGATGGAGAAAAGAAGGAAGAAGAAGAGAGGGTTTGTGATTGGTTGGGTTTTGACATTCCTTGTTTTAAAGGAAGGGAGAAGGAAGAGATGGATGAATGCGATTGAGAGGGAGGTGTAGAAGTTGAGACATAAGGCGCAAGAGGTCTTAGAGGAGATAAAACGAAAGATGAGAATGGGAAGAATTGCAGCAGTAGAACAATGTCCTTTAAAGGACGTAGATGCAAAAGACGACCATAATTTTGAGGAAGAGGGTAAAGTAATGCATAACGGACCTGTGTTTGATGAGGAACCTGTCGAAAAGCAAGAGTTGCTCGAGGAAGAGATCAAGAGGATTGAGCACTTGAATAGTACAATACTGGAAGAAGTTGTAGCACCAGTAACTAAAGAATTTAATGAAGAAAGAAGAATGGAGAACTCGATTATAGTGGACCAACGGTTGGTGGATGAAGGCAAAGAATGCGATGGAGGAGAAAATGCCTCACATGATAAAATTGAGTGGATGGATAAAATTGAAGATATGAAGACAGATGGGATAATGAAAGATAAGGAAGATGTGATTGAAATGGTGGAATGTGAACATCCTGTAGATGATGAAGATGAGCATGTTGAAGTGGTAAAAGAGCATGAGGTAAATTTTGATGAATTTTATGACATAGAATATAGTTTACCTTTGTTAAACGTAGAAGAATATTTAGTTGCAGATTTTTCTGTGGGAATTAGTTGGTTGCAAATAGAATATGTGGATGATGTTGCAAGGCATTAGTGGAGGTGGTCAGTTTGCAATGTACAACATTTTACAAAGAAGGGGAGGAGAGTAGAGAGTAGAGAGTATGTGGAGGGAGAAGAAAGAAAAGGAAGGAGGTTGAACTGCAGTGGGTGTGAGTCCACGAGAAGGGAGAGGAGAAGAGGACAAACATGGTGAAGGAGTATGGTAAGAATCCTGGGTAAGTGTTGGAAGAAGCGGAAGAAGACACCATTTCCATCTACACCAGCGGTGGAGCTTGTTGTAGGCTGTTTACAACTTGAAAGGGTAGCCCTACTACTTAACTCCATTTTCCTACCCACAGAGTCTGATACCAGAGCATCTCAGGTAAATCGGCAATTGGTATCAAACAAAATATTTTTTTGTTATGTTAGGCTAACTCCTTTGGCAATGTTTCATACAATACCAGATTAGCCACAATATGACTTGTGGCGGAACCATGTGGATGATGGCGTAGATGTTAATGTCCACACACTACCCTTTCGAATGTGAACTCAGACACGGAATTCCTTATTTGGGCAAAAACAGTTACAAAATGTGGAAATGAAGACAGCACGCAAGGAGATGTTATTCCATACAATGTAAAGATGGCAGCCTTCGAGCATAATGAATTCGTTGGAAATTGCCAAACAATTATAACCATCCCATTTGGAAAATGGAAGGGGAACGAAAGTAATAGGAAGGAAGATTCATAGAGTAAAAGATTTCCAGATGAGCGGCTAGGTAAGAGAGACCAGTCTACGAAGGGTGTCCAAGCTACGTAAGGGAGTCATAGAATGTAAAGGAGATCGTAAAGGAGATCGTTGTTCATTGAAGGAAGCGGCTCCAAATAGCATAAAGGCCTTATGTAGATGTTTATTTAAGAAGTCATCGACCAAGAGTGTTGAGGTGCTATACAAAAGAAAAGGGAGATAAGATGTGAGTTCCTTGTTACTAAATAGAGTCTTTGCAAAGTCTTAGAAAAGGGGTGCAAAAGGAGTGAGTTGTGTAGGAGGAAATAAAAGGGGCAGCGATAACAATGCGATGGTGTCATAAAGAGTAAAGGGAAGCCTGCATGAAGAATGGAGTAAATAAATCACTGTGTGGCTATATAGAGTTTATATAGAGGGGAAGAAGCCTTCAATAAGCAAACATGTAACTTGTGTTCTGGATTTGGGGAATAATGTTATTGTTGTAGAGTATCTCTGCTTGTATTTCATTTTATGTTTGTGAGATTGTGTAGTAGAGTAGAGAACGTATGGATTATCATAGAGTTGTTATGCTACTTTATTGGAGTTTTTGTGGCTTAGAATGTGTTAGTTACCGAAGTAACTATTATGTTGCCATACTTCCTACCACGTATAGTATAGAGATGATTAGAATTTATTTGTGAGTGTAGATTTGTCGTCATCAAAGCCCCTACTTTTGAATTTCAGATTTTTTGGAATACCATTAGTGTCATACTAGAGATTTCCCCTACTAGTTTAGGAGATTTTGTTGCCCCACTAGTTTAGGCGATTTTGTTGCCATGTGTGTTTCATCTATAATTTTTAAGATTCCTACCAATAAATTTAGAATTTTTTTCTCTTTTAACCAGTTTTCAGCATTTGATTACCCCCAAAAAATCACAAAATCATTAACTTCCTAATATTTTAAAACTTAAACTTTGAACTTAACTATTTCACAAATTTTATGCAACCACCTACATTTGAAAACTCAAAGTTATTAGCAATAACCTCTAAAATATTCTATAATACCTCACTTTATCAAATGACTACCTAAGTAGATCTTATAGCCTTACGAATATTATTAATATACATTAATTAAAATTATTATTATTATCATTATCCCACTTACTAGACTTGACCACCTACATTTAAAAACTCCTAAAAGTTATTAGCAATGCCCTCTAAAATATTCTATAATACCCCATCTAAAATATTTTATAATACCCCACCTTATCAAATGACTCCGTAAGTAGGTCTTATTGCCTTATGAATATTATTAATATACATGAATTAAAACTATTATTAAAATTATTATTATCCCTATCCCACTTACTAGAGTTGACCATCAAAATCTCACAACTAAAATCTAATATAAAATGTACATAAAAGTTGTCACTTAAACTAAAGTGCTAATATATTAAGATTGTTCCATTGTCTTGCAATAGTTACCAACACTTAGTATAATCCCTAGTGAAGGTGTTAGTGTGTTAAGTTCACCCTATCACCAACATAAATAAGGAACAAATACAGTTGTAGTTGACCTTATCACCAACATAAATAAAGAACAAATACAGTTGTGTAATCCCTACTCATAGAGTTAACCTTGAGATGACTTGAACACGCATCAAAACCTCACAAAGATTAAAAAATCCAATTAAATACTCATAGAAACTTCACTTAAACTAAAATAACAATTACGATTTTAGATTATTATCCTATATTACTTCCTTAAATTGTTTTATAAACAAGTATGACACTTTATTATACTCTTGAAAGTAATTCTATTTTCCATTAAAGCTAGCCTATATTCATACCCATGCCATGTCCCATCCCACATTTCGTTCTGTGAGACAAACACAATCTTTGTGAAAAGATAGGGTAATTCCCTTATCATTTATTCATCCCCATACACATATTTATGCATTTATCCCTAACCTATGTGTTTGCCTTATTCTCATATTTACCACAATCAACCATACACCCACCTTTGTTTATTTATTTATTAGTCATTTAGGTATAATTGTTTACGCACCGACAAATTTTCATGATCACCATCCCACTTTAACCAACTAAACACACATTCAACATAATTTGATGTTATGCACTAGTACTTAAAGGCGTTCATCACATTCATTCTAACCATGCATTTAGAATCAAGATATAATTCATTTCAAAGCATTGTCGACCAATTAATAGTGACAAATTTCAGTTTGGTTTACTAAGGGTATTATGCAATAATCCCTATTCCCTTTTTGGGAGTTCTTTTAATTCCTATTCACTTTATGGGAGTTCTTTTAAGGCATCTAAGGGATCTTGCCCCCTTATAATGAGGATCTTGCCTCTTTATAATGAATCAACAACCTTCAGAGTTTTTATGAATACCACCAAGTCCCAAAAACTTTAGGAAGAGTATAATAGACACTATTGATCAATGTCCATTATTGATCAAGTCAAAAATGAAACAAAACATGAAGGAAGAATCCAAATCTAGGGTGAATATTATGACAATAAGAAGGCCCCTATAGTCTACTGGCCCAGGACCCCTCTCTTTCAAGTAGGCAATGGGGTTTAAGAAGTACAAATGCACAACCATGACTTTGTCCCAAATCTACAAACTCGTCTTTGACAAGCATAGATCTAGCACAACATCAAGGCTTTTCACTTAGTAAGAGGCACTATATCCAAATCAAAGTACAGAAGCGCAACCACAACTTTGTCCCAGATCTACAAACTCATCTTTGACAAGCATAGATCTCGCACAACATCAAGGTATTTCACTTGCTCAGAGGCACTATTTCCTAATCAAAAGTCAAACAAAACCCAAAATATTCAACAAAAGCACCCATTTGTTAATCTATCCAGCCATCACAAACTAGATCTTACACAACATCAAGGTATTTCACTCGCTGAGAGGCACTATTTCCGAATCAAAAGTCAAACAAAACCCAAAATATTCAACAAAAGCACCCATTTGTTAATCTATCCAGCCATCAGAATCTAAATCTTATGAAGAAGAGACTTCGTTTTTTTTTTCAAAACTCCTCTTGGTAAGTTTTAGATTCTGATGGCAGGAGAGAACACTGGCCCCAGAAAGGGTGTCACGTTACAAAAGCAAAATAAAAAAGACAAACATCCAATATAATAGTTGAAAAACGGTAAATTGGAAACTAGATAGAGAAGAATATACAGATATATAAAATTAGATTTTAGTTGCCAGCATAATAGCCTCAGTTTATATTTTTTGTCAAATATCTTTCCACGTCGGAATTTTATTGGTATGTACAATATTAGTTGGTGCAATGACAAAGCCATCATGCATGGTAAGTTAAAAGATGAAATGCACAATGCTCAAGCTCTTCTACCACGAGATCAGTGATTCCCGGTCACATTTGCACGGCAATAGGGGCAATCTCTATGGATTATCAACCATGGAGTCAAGCAGGCAATGTGAAATCTGTGACTGCACGGAAGTTTTATCTTTTGTTCCCCAGGCAGGAATGAATCCAAGCATATAGGACAGTCTTCCTTCACTAACTCCAAATTTTCACATTCAGATTTTTCATTTCTAGCCATAAATTCGCTTTGTAAAGTTGATGCTAGCCAATGTCTGACATAGTTTTCCCATTCAAAACCACTTAAACTAGCATATTTATCTGATCGAACATAGTTCTCAGCTCTGAATGCAATAATGTTAAAAGATAGTTAAAATCCCAGAATGTACTAAATTGTAATTCTAGAGAAAGACAAGAAAGTGCATTGTAGAATATACAAAACAGAAAGCTAACCTGTTATCTAAAAGTGATGCAGCTTTAAACTTCTCATGAAGCCTATCTCTTGCACACATAGCTGCTCCATGCATACTATTATTTTTGATAGCCTGCTCTGAAAATGTAATCAGATTTCTGAGTTGAATCTCATTCTTATGGCTGGAAATATTAATATTGGACTTGCTGCCAAGTCTCTGACTTTGCTCAGAAAGTGGTGCTCGGTGGTCCTGTCATGTGAACACCAATGTAATCCATTAAAGTTATTACACTATGTCCAAATATAGGACTGCTAAGAAACATTGCGTTACACCTTTTGTCATCAACATAAACATAGAACATTCCTAAATATAAGACGAAGATTCTTCCAAAAACAGCAAAGAAGCTTGGATTCTGAATTTTTAGAGTTTGTTAGTAAAAAGTATCGGAGCAAATAATTCCAATTGAATGTACACTTTTTTCTAGTAACAAACCCAATTTAATTTTGAGGTGCAATCACTAAGGTCAGTCATGACCTCACAGTGGAGGGGGGAAGAATGAAGGCAAAAAGCATCTAGAAGCGTCAAGCAGTAATGCCAGTCATACACATTTCATGTAAATATGTACTATTATTTTCTGTTTGCAAGCCCGATCAAATTATTCTCTTCAGCAAATGCAAACTTTTAAAGTGAAAAATGGCACCTAATGATTAGTGTTGTATTTTTTTTTTAACTCTAATGTGATAACATAGCCATTTATGGAAATGTTTCCCAATAGTAAGTATATACTTAAATGACACATAAAGCCTGCCTTCCTACAATTTAAATAATAGAACTCGCTAACTTAAACCAAAAACCACATGTGTGCAACCTTTTTCTCCATTCCTGATCCAGTTAAGAAGAATGAATCCCCACTCTAGCCTGCAAATGCATATGAGATTAAGTGTAATATTCCATGAACAAAAACAAAGCATTCAAGAGGTCACATACAACACAGATATATAGGAAAAAGGACGACAAACAAATGTGCGACAAAGAGGTACCTGTGGGCAAAGCCTCTTATTTGTATAACTGTATAAACATTCATCCCGATATATTCATAGGTTAGAGTTAATGACATGCATATATTCATAGGTCAGAGATATATACATGGAATATATAGGTCAGAGATTATCCATCCTCATATATGCATGTCATTAACTCTAACAATATTTACTGACCCTCAGAGATGCATAATCTCTGATTCTCTACCTTAATTCCGTACTACGAATTACAACATTCAAACTAGAATGTCCTTGATCGAATCCTTGTTTGCTGGCTAATGCAAACTCTTATTTGTAAATGAAGATTCCTCCACTTAGTTGCTAAGACTAAGTTCTGATCTGATTTGATAATTAATGGCTGCCTATTCCTTTTGCTGTTCAATTGATTCTAGATAATTGATGTGTTCCTTATCTGCTGGTATGCTTATTGCCCTTTATTTGATTGAGAGAACCTGATTGCTTTCGACTGAAGAGAATCACTTGTTTGTATTGATTAGTAATCTCAATAAGTTTATAAGAGTTGAATTTCTTCTAATCCCTGTTGCTTCTTATCTGCTGAGAATGAATGTGATTGCTGTTGTGATCTCTGAATGCTATCAATCTTCAGAAGTTCGATTGTATTTGATATGAATCTCAGAAAGTGAGGAGAAATCAAGCTTTATCGCTGATTTGATTGCCTCTGATTTATAACAACTTGTTTTGGTATTCACTGATGTAATGGGTGTTGCTTCTTATCACTGGAAATGAATGTTGTTTGTTGATTTGACAGAATTCCTCTGGTGTAAATGCCAATCAGCTTCTATGCATCGATCTTAAACCTTTGTGCTATTGTGTTGACTGCTTGATATTCCTTGGTAATTGGATTGGCTTTAGGAAGATGTATTTATCTGATGATATGACCACTGAATATCTTTTTCTTTTTCCTTCCATCCTTTCCATTCCACCACATTCCTCATTATTTATATCCTCATATTCCTTGAGGGGAGGCGACCTTTGGGAAGAGACATGTTTTTTTCTTAACAACTTATTCCTTTCCCTTGGACGCACCCTTTTTTATATTTTGTTAACTTAATTATCTTACAATGACACTGTTTACTATTAATATGATTACCGTTTCTTATTACTTGATCGCTGACTTGTTATCAAGACTGATTGCTTGATTTGAATTCTTCTTGTTTAATCTGCTGAAGGTTCGATCTGATTTTGCTTCATTAGTAATTAATATAGTTTCCTCTGATTGCTCCTTATTCAGTAAGTGCTGGTAAATCGATGTCATTCTATGTGTATTGGGGTCCTTACCTTCTCATCGAGGGTCTGTGTTGTTTCTGAATGGTCGATTCCTCAAGGGCTATGATTGGTTCTGCATACAAGGTTCCTTCATCCAAACTATCTGAAGATAGCATCTGTCAATAACAATATTTGACTTTGGACTCGGTATTAATGTAACAATGGCATCTATTCCTCTCAGTTGATATGTCTGTTCCTGAATTCCAAGTGCAGCTCTGAATCCACTAATGTCATGGCTCTAAAATGTCAATATTTCATTCATGCACCCACCTCATAGCCCGTTGTCTTCCCTATCATCCCAATGGCATATCGAAATGTGACTATGTTTTCCAATAATCGACACGGGTCCACTGTAAGACGGCAATCAAATATGACTTTGCAATTTACGTCAAACAGGCACACAGGCAGCTCCCATAGTATCACTAAGATCTTCAGACATCAATATATTATTTCACACTATCCCGTGAACTTATCCAATGAACTCTACAATAGATGATATAATTGCACCACATAGTAGTATTGAAGAAGTCAAGCATTCAGCTGGCAATCCTTCACTGTAACGTTTACTCTTTCTTCATGATTTATATTTGGCTTGCTCATTCCATTACATATGCAGTCCTGGATGTCACACTTTTAATTACTTGTTCTCTCTTATTATAAGTTTAAATCTTAAATTTAATTTAAACTTATAAAACTCTATATCAACTTGTAAGTCCTGAATTGGGGACATTATATCATATTGTAATTCGCCATTATTTATTATTTGATTTTATTTGTATTATTTATTATTAGTACCTATATCAGAAAGGGGACATTACAAATAATCTATTTTTGTATATTCTTTTTAGCCGGTCACACATCCTCATGGTAATCTGCATCATATTAATTGATATTTGCAGAGAGAAACATGCAAATATTCAATGATCTGTTACCTTTAACAAATAAATTGATTAATAATCTGACGCAATAAAACATGATTTACATTAAAAGTCTATATGAACCTTTCATTTCCCACATGGTTGGCTGGGCCTCTCTTAGCTTTCTTTTCTGGCAAAGAACTGCCTAGGAAAAAAACTTATTTGATGGGAAGATCTTGGAAAATGTAAAACTATAAGTATGCATATTTGTGGTTACATAATCAAGCAGAAAAGATAGATTGGAGAAAGGGCCACTATCTCCAGAGCTTTGTCAAACTATCCATAACAGCTGTGTTTTCAAATTGCAATTTCAAGGATCATATAAGTTATTGAAGAGATTTAAAGTGGAGGAACAAGAAAGCCTTTATAATAAGGGAACAAAAGGCTTACATGATCCAGTGAATTCTTCCATTGCTCGGAGTGGCAGTTAGTGATCTAAAATGCAACATAAAAAATAGTAAATACTATTAGCCCATTCGGATGTCAAGCTTTCTGAACAGAGTTAAGCATACCTGGTGATTCACCAAGGCTTGGCAGTCAAATCAATCCCTCTATAAAGATGGCATATCAGATTCTTTTTACATTTTATGTGGGAGATGAGAAACAATCGGTCATGCCTTCTAGAGATGCACTTTGCCAGGACATTTTCTGTTGGCTACAAGATGAATTCAAATATCCAATGCTCTTCTCACTTGGAGAGGTGATCTAGAGAATATCTCGTGTCATCTAAGAGACAATTTCACGATGAATTCTGAGAACCTTGCTTATTCTAAAGTTCAAACTGGATCATCCAAGTTCAAGACGTATATCTTCTCAACACGTGTGAACTTTGAATTTTAAGTAATAGGCTAGAAATTATAACCTCAACAACAGGGTACCAAAATTAAATAGCAGCAGCAAACATTTTCAGTTTTCTAATAAGTTTTTCATCTGAGTGTCCATCTTGACTTTCAATACCAAAATTAAATAGCAGCAGCAAACATTTTCAGTTTTCTAATAAGTTTTTCATCTGACTGTCCATCTTGACTTTCAAGAGGCACCTGATTCACTATCAGGTGTGGTGTGACTTCGATTGTCACCAAGAACCCTAATTTACCTTTTTAATAAGTTTCCTATTTCTTGTATTGTAAATCTGTATAATAGCCGAATTCAAAGCATGTAATCAAAGTAAAAAGGCATATATCTCGTATACTGTTGTAATAATGTTTACATTATATAATAAAGTCATCTTAGTGACTGTGTTTGTATTTAAAATATTTAGTTAGTTTTATGTTAATGGGGGTTTAGTTTCTTACAGGGAAGTTTTGGGAATTTATATAGGAATGCAGTGCTTCATAAGAATTTACATTATACTTTGTAATAACTCCACATGAAGTGATATCAGTATAATATAATTTTAATCCTCATGAGAATTTAGAATGATAGTGTAATTTATATTTTTCAGCATTCTGTAAGCTCTTCTATTTCCGATTTGGTACTAGAACAATAACGTGATTTTGTCTATGTTACACCAAGTTTCCCGAACAAGACAATAGCGGATGAAAAGAGGACAGCTATTTAAAAAAGTACTTAAGATTTTTAAAATATAGGGAAGTTTCAAATATTCATATGATAATATTGACAAAGCATTCATCATAATATTAAATTGGAATTGAGAGTTCACATGAGAGTTGAACAATTTAACAGAATTTAAGTGCTTTCATTATTCATTGTCAATGTGCATATGATATGTATTTTATAAGATTATAAAAATAAAACAAAATGCCCATAGACTACAAGATTCAAGTACAAAATGACAAAAACATAGAAAAAATGTTGCTGCCCCCTACTCAGCATCTATCAGCATTGCATCAAAATTGGAGTCTTGAAGGGCTACCTCATCCAATGGAAACCAAATGAATCCATCTTGTTCCTCCTCCTTATCAATCTAGGTGACATCTTTGGGATTAGCATCCTATCGTAAAATCGGAATCTGTTGATACTCTAGACTTTGCTGATCCTGAAACACCATGCATGGCCACCAACTTCTCCACTCATCTAGAGGTGAGTCTATTCCTTTTGATAGAGTGGGTAAATTTTTATTTGGACCAAATCCTCTCTGCAACAAAGGAATTGGCAACCTATGAAAAGAGGTGAATTGAAAGCATCATCAACTCACTCATACCCTTTCCATGCGATGTCCACCTTTCAATAGAGTCAATTTGACCTAATGTAACTTAATCTTTGCCTTTGGTTTGTTGAATGTTGGACCACAAAGATTAGTAAAAACGAACCATTATGTGGAGTAAAGTTCCTTACATCTTTTGAAGGTCCTTCATTAGCCTTGCTTTCACCTCTTCATCATCACAAGTAGGCAACCTTATAGCCTTTGATGCATAACATTTGAGATTTACAGAAAAGGTTGTCATATGAAGCAAGTTTTTCATCATTTTCTGCCACCACTTCGCAATCAATTTAATTTGATACTCATATAATCTCACCAAATTAGGATCCCTATTACAAATTGCCCACTTCATTTTCCCAAGTATGTTGTCCATTGACATCTACAAAAGTGAGATGAAGTAAAAAATCTATAAACAAAGAATTAAAACTCAAATGACAAGTTAGGAACTTAGAAAGAATAAGATTATCAATTTAAGAATAAAATCAACAATTTATTAGTAAAATCGGCAATTTCTAAATTTATAGTGGACCACCAATCATTATCAAGGATCTTTTGTTTTGATACATATTCATTCAATAGTGTTTGACTTAATTCCTCTACTCCACTCCGAATTAACAATCATCATTGTAGAGGCTCCGGCCCTTAAGCATCCTCTTTAACCAAATAAAATAACTAGCCTATCCAAACTCCACAAGTTTGAAGAATTCCTTCTGTGAAAATATCATAAAGAGAGCAAGTGAATTGTGGTGGTTGCAAATGAACATTTGAATATCTCTCACTTATACCACCACTTGTTTCACACAAACTATATTCCCTTGTGTCTTTCAATGCATTATTCAATGCATGAACACATAAGATCGAAAACATATGCGTGTTAGCACCCTCCGCTAGCATGCTAGTAATTTGCATGTGTTCAATTAGTGACCATCTATACAATTTGAAGCCTCAGCCTTCTCTATGGCTGCTCTCAAAAAGTGAAATTGGAAGTCCGCATCCATGCACTTCCTTGAACAAACAATAGCTTTGAAAAATAAAAATTAGTGGCACACATGACTATGATGTTTTTTTTCTTTTTTTAGATAAAATGGCAAAGTCACTATAATATATAAAGATAAAAAAAGAATTACACACAGAGTAGGCCGAACAGAGCAAGGCCACGAAAATATATACATGATAGTAAACAAAACTTAGAATGATTGAAGAGACCAAGGCCAAAGACACGTGCATACAAGGAACATGGCCCATCAAAAAACATCTTTAAAAAAAACCCATACTGAACCAAATCGACAACATATAACCCAAGGGTGCCAAGACAAATGCTCGCCAAAACAAAAAACTGAACCAAGTCGTTAACACCTAATAATAGTCCTATGTAGAAGTTTTTAACAGAGCTGAAGTTTCAATGCTCCCTCTTAGCGAAGGAGGCATTTCCCATGAACCTAAGTTTGTCTTACATGCATCAAATTTCCCTTTTGCTAAGGGCTTGGTTAGAGTATTACCTACTTGCTGATCCACTACTTTTTGGAGGCTGGAAGACTCAATGATGTTACTCGTCAATGTTATGTAGTTAGGAAAATTCTTTGGAGGTTTATTCTACTTGAATGTGCTTCTAGGAACCTCAACATGATTTTGAGCATCCCTCAATGTGTGTTCAAACCATAGAGGTCTCTTAATAGAAGAAGAAAATGGCGTTAAAGTTTCTTCCTCCTCACTTGAAGGTTGTTGACTCAAATTGGAAACAATTGAAAAATTTTGGGATCTAACCTTTGAAGCTTCCTACAACTCAGCCTCTACTACTAGAATGAATTCCTATGATTTTTTGGATGCAAAGTCTTCCTCAAACTTGACTCCCTATGGAAAAAAAATTTCCTTAGCAATAGGATGTAAACTCTATGGGCCTTTGATGTCTCATTGAAGCCTACAAATAAATCCTTCCTACTAGAAGGTCCCAATTATCCTCTTCTCTAAATGTATGTAGAAATATGTTGGACAACCAAAGTCATGGTAATGACTCACCTCTGGCATCACCCAACTAAATGCCTCTTTCGTTGTCTCAAGATCCTGTGAGGACACCTATTCTATATGTTGCTTGTTGTAAGACATGATTTTTGCCCAAGAAACACTGACAAGTCCAAGCGATGGATCATGGCCTTAGCAACCCCTATGATTGATTGGTTCTTCCATTCTACAACCCCATTTTTGTTATGGGTTATATGGAACTACAACTCACTTTTATCTCTACCTCATTGCACAAACCTTCTAACTCTTTGGAGGTATACTCTCCCCCATTGTCCGATCTCAAGACCTTAATATTCTTCCCTATCTAGTCAACTAGATCTTTGAACTCCTCAAACATGTTGAAGACCTCATACTTGGTCATTAAGAAATAAATCCATGTCTTGCAAGAGAAATCATCAATAAAAGAAACATAATACATACTTTCAATGATTGATCCTACTAACATCGGTCCACACATCCATTGCGCTAAGTATGAAATCCCCTTAGACCTATACTCACTACTTGGGAAAGTACACTTGCTTAACTTGCAAAGTGTGCATCCTCTATAAACCCTCTGTTATTCAATGCTAAACACTAGAAGTCTTATGACAATATCCCTCAAAACAGGTAATGATGCATGATGTAGAAGCCCCATCCTCTTGTTCCATAGCTCACACAAATTATCACTATTATGAATTAAAGATACAACTTGTTCACCCTATAACCTATAAAGGTTGCCTTCTCTAATCCTATAATGTGTGCTATAGTTGGGGTAGATCCTTTAAGCCTAATAAGAGCTTGTTGATCATTGAATTCAATTGCAAAGCCTTTGTCCTCCATTACAAAAATTGAAAGAAATTTTTCTTAAGAATTCGAAAAAGAAAAACATTGTCAAACTTCAAAAAGTTACCTAATTGTAATAAAAAATAAGAAAGGAATTGTACCAACTCTTGCTACTAAATACTTGGCATCATTACCAAGTTCAACTTGTACTCTAGAGTTGTGGTCTTCCAGCTTGGTAACGCACTATCACGCCGATGTCATATGCCTAAAGGCATCACTATCCAAAAACCAAGCATCCTTTGAAATTATGCTTTTAGAAAAACAAGAAACCATTGAGAAATTTTGCTCAAACTCGTCAACAAACTCGTTCAAACTAAGTTTCTATAGAGGTTGCTACTTCATGCTATCGCTACTCCCCTCACTTCTTCTGCATGCTCGGGCACTTTGAAGCATAATGACAACTATAGCACTTGATTTTAATCGAGTGCTTTTTCCCTACCTTTGATGATGAATCCTCATCCTTTCCTTTTCCCTTGTTCCTTTTTCCTTTATTTCCCTTTTGGTATCCTATGAGAGCTAAATTCCCATCACCACCTTTTATGTTGGATTTTGAATCATTTGAATTTCCTCCTAAATAGAATCATCCCACAATCTCTCAAAAGAAGTAATCCTTTTCCTAACACATATGCCTTGAACAAAAGCATGCTATAAAGATGTGAAAACAATTCAATGCTGAATTCATGAGTTTTGCATCTTCAACCTTTTCCTAGACTATTACAAGCTAGTCACGAAGTTGAGTGATCACCATCAAGTAACTAATAATAATATCCATGCTAGACATCTCTTTGGATAAAAAAAATTTCTCATTATCATTTTCTTGTTAATGTATTCACTTTGGAGAGAGCTAATTGGGGTGTCAAATATCTCCTTGGCTATTTTCTTCATTGACAAATGAGGAATTAAACAATCCTTCAATGTATCTTGGATAATCTACCTAGCTTTGATTTCTTTTTGTGAACTACTTGATCCTACGGATCTCTAGGCGAAGCCACCTAATCCTTTGTGATTTCCCAAAGATCATTTCCCTCCAATAACAAGGTCATCTTGACCTTCAAAGGCAAGAAATTTAACAACCATCCAAACTATCCTCAAAACAAAGGCTAGGCAATGCCATTACTTGTTTTCCATGAAACAAACTATCCAAATCTGTCAATAATATAAAGAGCCCAAAAAATTTAAAATTTACCTTTTTGAAAACTTTGGTTATACTAGTAAGCCCTACATTAAATACCTGCTACAAATTCAACCAATTCCTAGCTATCACTTTTTTGCCCTATCTATGATCTAATAACTCCGTAAATGTGGGTTTATGTAATGTCCCCATTTTCAGGTCCTCTTGTAGTGGAAGTGGTGTTGACTTTCTAGTTGGTGTCAGCAGGATCAGAGGAGTATTTTGATGTTGTCTGTGTTCAAATGAATTAATGGAGATGAACACCACTTTCTAGAGTGATTTTGGGCAACTTATCTGAGACTTATTACTTTTTAGTAAGGTACTATTTTTAGTGTGTCAGTTTCCAGTTCCACACTGATTGGTCAGTTGAGAGTTTTGGCTGACTTATTTTTAGTAGTTACTATCTATAGTAACTTCTATTTTTGGTGGCTGATCATAGCTTCAATGTCCAACATCTGCAGTTTATGGGTTTGGGCAGTTCTTGCTATTTTTAGCAAGACGCTATTTTTAGTAAATGTTTTTTTAGCACTTGGTCATCGTCTCAATTCCTCTCTCAGTTGAGTACAATAGGTTTCAGTTGGATTTGGTGAGTTATATTTTTTTAGAAGAGATTTATTTTATTTTATTCACCAACTCTTCATAAAGTGCTTTTTAAAAATAACCCCCCTTGGCCTAGTAACATGATGTTTTTAAAAAAGGGTCCATTTGCCATCCAAAATGAATGCCAAAGGAAGAAGAGAAATATTAATTTTTTTGAGCTTATATTATGCTTCCAAAAGGGGACGTCTAGGAGTAATAAAACATAAACTAAATTTTAAATGTTTGATTTAAGAACTCATAAAGGTTTTAACTTCTATGAAGATTTTAAGTAGCTTTAAAATCAGTTTTGGATTGAAAAGGTGTCAAATGGGAAAAGACTGCCCTAATCTCTTTTTGACTCTATATTACCATGCTTTGAGTTCTCATTTTGGTTATGCTGAAGTTGATATATTACCATTATGCTGTTGGAATGATTCTGGAGTTCATACCCTGATTGGTTGAGGATGAAATACCTCATTCAGATTACTGGTTTCGGTGGTGAAAGACCCACCCTAGCTGGTTGGTTCTCATAGTTGCAGGTTTCCAGTGTTCTGGAAGCTTTCAAGTGGTTTGGGTTTGGGAGTGATGAAGTATTTCACAATATTTTGAAGTGGGTTGTGGCATTTGGTGTGTAGTGTGGTTTTTTGCTATGTGATGTGAGTTTGGAAGTGATTTGAGTTGTTTTCTGAGTGCTGGGTGTGAGTTTTCTGATTTCTGAGAGTGTGCTTTTCTGAGTGGCTGAATTCATATTTTGCTCATATCTTTTAAAGGAAGGCATATTTACTTCTAGGTATTGATTTTTACATCTTTCCTAGCCTGTACAATTCATTTTGAGATGTAATTTGCAGCCATTGGTGTAGAATTGAATTTTCCAAGACAAATCACCCCTCACACACAAAAATCAGACTTTTCTGAGGTCTGAAATCTGCATATTGTGGCATTGCTATAAGGGGTAAATGCAGGTAAATTTTAAGAAGCTTATTGTTGTTGGTTTGGCACTTGCATGTGCCCTTTCTTGAGTAGTTGGAATGAGTTTTATGCCCTTATTATGGTCTGATTTTATTATCAGAAATTCTGATTACAGTTGATTATTCTATTTTGATATTGTTATTGGGCTAACACGTGCTTATTGAGTTGAAAGGACATTTCTTTACAATGCATTTATGTTTCCAGTGTTGATGTAAGGATGTTAGAGAGTGACAGCCCAGCACCCTCGTCATCGTATTATTTGAATTCAATCCTTGTTATTTCAATGCAACGTACTGAGTGAGTAGCGCAGGCACTGCCCCCACTTCATCTAGTTGCTCTTTTATTTTCTAGATGTTATTGTACTTGAGTGGTGATGGTTTTAACCCCCACTCCATCTAGTTGTTATTGAGAGCATTGCATATGTTAGGTTATTATCATGCATGTTATCTGAAGTGAACAATCAGAAAACAACAAAAAAAAAAATGATGTACCACCTGCAATTTTCTACTAAAGACGGACATGATTTCATTTAAGAAATTCCTACGTGATTTCTAATTTGTTTAGGCCACAATTTTCATCTAGAAAATCCTACTGTGACTTTCTTCCCTAATCTTTTTTGCAATTTTCAACTAAAAATGTTTGTAGACAAGGGACCTTAGTCCACGATTTTATCAACCTCTCGACACAAGTTTCTTCAATAAAATCAACTCATCAGTTTATCTTTCAATGGATCTATACAAGTTTACTCAAAAATAAATGGCACACTTTTACGTAAAATACGCATGTTAATTTACTTGACAACTAACCACAATTTTCGCCTAGTCCATTTTTCAACAAAGAAATTCCCAAAAAACTCCTTTCTCAGACTGCAATTTCTTCCTTTAGCTAGCTCTAAGGCCATAGTACAATTCTAAACAAGATAACTAATTTTATAACTTTTAAATAGACATTAAATTAATCACACAAATCATTGAAATTCAAACTACAAAAATGAACACAACTACAGAACAATTTACACCTTGAAATTTGCTCTGCATTACTTTGAAAGATTACAAGAAAACCTCCACAATCATCAACTACAGTAGCATTGAATTATTACGCTACACTTAATTATTGAGCTTAAGTTTTGCATCTATCTATATACTATTTAGATAAAAATTAAAAAATCTAATCTTCCAAAATAGAAATATTAGCTCACACAAGATGACTTGGAAGATAAGTCTAAATCAATAGTACTAATCCACACTTTATTAGACTTAAATAATTAAATACAATACTTTCACTTTAATCTTTGAAGTGAATTAAAATATGGAAATAGCTCGAACTAGTTGCATGTTCATCCAAACACAAGAACACATCTTCTTGGCTTGGCATGGGTCTGGTCCCTAGGGTACATGATAAACTGTACAAATTAAAAATAAACATATACAAATCAATAAGGACACCACATCTACTAAGACCACTCCCTAGTTGATATGATGAAGCGTTGAAAGTAAGTACAATACAGCATCCTACAATAAGACATTGTATCTGTTAGACATATTGAGATGTTGCTGGCATTGTTGTCGCTGATGTCAAAACCTCCATATCAGTTACTTGGCGGTATCAGTTGGTTGTTGACAGTATCAGTTGGATGTATGTGGTTGTCGGTCAGACATCGAGGTTTCGCAGAACAGATTTTGTAGGTAGAGTTTTGGTGTATGATGTCGGGTGTACTTGGTTCTACTAATGAATTACATCTTTCTAGTACATCAGCATGTTTCGGTGGTTGCAGTTTTTGTCAGTACTTGTTGATTGTTGTGCTTACAAAAGTTTTCCAAGTGTTTCTACTACCTGAAGATTCTTGCAGTTCATCAAGAGTTTTAGTATAGTGATCATATCTTGTTCTAGACAAGTGTCATCTAAGTTTCATCTATCGGTTGGTTCAGAAGTTTTGTTTATTCAGACATGGTCCTCGTTGTGGTGTTCTGATGGCTCCAGAATTTGCGTATCGATAATTGTGATATGAAGCGTGTTTATCTTAAGGGTGACCTATCTTTAGGTCATGTGGTAACGTGGTATGAAGATTTCTTATGTATGACCTATATTTAGGTTTGGTGGTAGCGTGTTAAATATAATTGTAATATATTTTGTATTGTGGCTGACATGTTTTGTGGCTTGGCCGAAATATATAATTACCCTATCGGATGTATATAAATAGAGACATCTTTTTTGCATCCGAGGTATGAAGATGGATGCATGAGTGCATGGGTGTGTATGTGAAACAAATATCTGAAGGCTATTCTGTTTCGGCGTAAGCGAAATAAAGTTAAGTGAGGAGTTACTGTGGTATAGAGAGGTCTTACATATTGTGTTGCAGAGGTTTGGTAGATGCTGGCAGAGGATCTGTATCAGATCTCTGTTGTCAGTGATTACTGTGGTATCAACTGGAACTGTTTCATGCATAGACAGATGCAATTCTATCAATTCACATTTTGTCAGTAAAACATTTTTGTAATACATCTTTTGTATAAGGGTAGTGTTGTGAGGTCTTCACAACTCGCCCCAATTTGGGGACCCCCTCTAATTTTTTCGCAGGTGCTTGGAGTCTGGTCCGTGAAGTGGCAATGAAATCTGAACTTGAGATGCATGAAATTTGGACCTGATTTTTGGCAATGAAATCCGATGGTTGAAATCTGAACTATGAATACTCGAAATCTGGTTTAATCTGAACATGAAATCTGATATTTAGAACTTTAAACTTGAAATCTGGTTTTGTGTGGTGATGAAACTCGAAATCAATGCTTGTAATCTGCACTTGAAG
>MU223216.1:600320-613650 GCA_018584345.1 Thuja plicata
TTTAAACTTACTAATTAAATTCTTCCAATTAAATTAATTTAATTTCATTAAATAAAGCAATTCTTAATAAAAAAGAATTCAATTATCTCACATGTTGAAAACAATTATTAAATAAATGAATTAAATATTCATTTATCTTCAAAGATATAACTCCAATTAGATCACATGGGTTACTCCACCCATCTCTCCAGTCCACATGGGTAACTTCACCCACCTCTTCAGTTCAAAAGGCAACTCATAATTAGCTCTTCAGTTAACCAAACCCTATCTCCTCTTTACCAAATGAAGAGGTGGAGTTTACTGAGGACCTCTCCTGTTCCTTTTGATCTCAACCGTTCTTCTCCCCATCTCTGGGATTGATCTCAACCATTCATTCTATCACCAATTCCAATATAATAAACCCTTCATAACCATTTGAAGGATCCAAGATTTCAAGCTGTAGTGCGCCATTACTCCATCAGTTTGGTTCTAGCATTCAATCCATCTTGCGATCACACACACACATTTCAATTATCAAATTCTCGACGCTTCTCAAGTCATAGACGTTGCCTCGCTAATGCTAAGCATCAAGAACAATGTTTCAGAAGTGTTATGCCCTGCATCCCCATCCCTACATTTTGTGTGCAAAATGTTGGGTCCCCCTTTTGTTTTTGCTTGCAGCTTTGCCTTGTCTTTCTTTCCCTTTTGTTTCCTTTCTCCGGGGTTTCCTTCCCCGGCATGGTGTTTTGTTTGTTTGTTTTCTGTCTTTGGGACTCCAGTCCCGGAGGTTGCCTTTCGTTGGAAACCAGATTTCGGACTCCGGGATTCTTCGCCATGATGTTCTTAAGGAATGTCATCGCGGGAATCCTCGGGCCCGGGTCCGGAGGTTTGCTCATCCGGAGGTTTCCGGAAGGAGGAGGATTACCTTTTACCGTGGGTATAAATAGGGCTTACCTGCCACTTTCACATTTACCGCAATCAAAACTTCCAAGCACTTAGAGCGATTAACGAAGTGATTCAAAAGCGATTAACAGAGCATTTGCAGAGAGTTTATGATAATCAACGCTTAATATTTCCAATCACTTTCAGGCAAGTGCAAGTGCTTCGTGGTGGTGAATCTAACCGATTGACAGCTCAAGCTATTGCAGAGCTCTCGCGGTAACCCTTCCCTTTCCTCCACCTTCTGCATTCTCAGGTTGGTCTTTCCGCTTCCGCCTCTCTGGTTTTCCTCTGTTTCATTTTTGTTTTGTTTGTTTTGTTTCTCTGTTTCATTTTTTTTGTTTGGTTTGTAGTTTTCTGGTTTTGCCGCCCATTGGTGGGTCGGCTCTCTGCCAGAGGGTTGTCCGCCCTCTGTGCAGAAGTGGTTCTTTTGTAAAATAGTGTAAATGGATGTATATATGTTTTTGCCTTGTCTGGTTTTTCCCGCGGGCATTGCTCCGCGTTGTATATCTTGTGTATATATGTGTGTAGTTGTATATAGTCTCTATATATCCCCCCGCATCTTTGTATATATCCCTCGGCTCCATGTATATCCTTTCGGGTGACTCAACAAGCCGATCGAGTCGCCTCTGTATTTGGTTTTCCGCCTGCGAACTCGCTTCAAGGCAGAAAACCACCTGTTTCAAATTCGGCTCTCGGCTGGCTTCAAACATGCAATTTTCTCTCTCCTCCATCAAGTCTGTCAGAGCCTTAGTTATGTCCCATGCGCACAATCAATTCCAGCCAAGTGGCCTTCACTTTTCGCGCGTTCAGACAGTTGGCTCTGTCGTCATCGCCATAACTTACATTTAATACCTACGCACGTGGCGCCCACGTGGGTTGATTGACTTGCCTTTTTACACGTCCCCGCTAACGGTCATTTCTCCAGGTTTTGGGTCTCCTACCACCATCCATCCTGTGGCTTTACTAGGTGCGATGAAATCTCCGGACCTAGATGTTTAATAAAATATGAGTTTACGATGTGTTTTTCTTTTCGGTTATCTTTGCGTGGAACTAACTTTTCAGGAAAGCAAACATCGCGGTGGTAAGACCTCCGGACCCGAAATAATTATTTTAATGAATGTATTCTAACAGTCGCCTTGTCTCACAGGTTCCCGGAGTTCATCTCGCAAATATGTCTGAGGCATCTGCATCGTCCCCACCCGGAAGCCCAAAGCTACCTTCCGCAACAGAGACCAGGGCAGCAATAAAATCCAAGATGGAGAAGGCCCTAGAAAAGCTTCCCCTCACCATGAAATTTGTACAAGATAGCGTCATCGTGGGCTCAAAGATTGAGTCTAAGGTTAAGCTGATAACCGACACCAATGTCGAAACATGGGCAGAGATGCAGGCCTTGGTGAAAGTAATGCACATCCAGCGACAGGCTAGAGATCAATTAGCAATCAACGTCGGGGGGTCCGGAATCCTCCAGGCTGCTTGCTTCCCGTGCTCTGTGCAATCTCCGGAGCTTATCCTAACATTGGCTGCCAACTACAACTCCTTCATCCAGGTCATTATGCTTGCGGCCACAGAACCCACAGGATACCCCACTCCTCTGGTATCCCTCGACCCAGACACATTTCGGGCGGGACTAGGAATCCCACAATTTGATAGGGCCACGGTGATTACAAGTACTGATGCCTTGACCCAGTTCACACAACTGGAGGATGCTGCCCGGGTGTACATGAATACCCACTGGCTTAAGGCCCTAAAGAGGGACCCAAAGAGAATGAAGATAGAAATCCCCCACTCTAAATTCAAGGAGAGCATCCAGATGGGGATAATAGCATTAGCCCGGGTCTTTGGGCAGCCCTCCGACCAAGAGTTTTCCAAATGGATGTACTATTTCCTCCTCGACATCTCCACCAAGGGAGAATTCTTCGATTGGGCCGCAATAATCTCCAACCACGTCGACTCCCAGTTCCAGCAGTTGAACAGGAAGAAGAAGTTCTATATGTCTTCTTATATTTTCTGGGCCCTAGCACAGTAGAGGCCCCATTCCAATGACCTACTTACAGACGGCGTGCTCAGGGTTGGCCCGGGACAAAAAGCACCGTGGGACCATTTCCCACAGATTCAATGGGAAGCCAGTTTCCCCAGTTTCTGCCAGGTAAATGACGTGTTCGTCTACTACCATCTGCTTACACCCACCCAGGATGTCGGATACCGCCTGTCTACTGAGGCAATGAAGCTAGTCCATAGTTATGGACATTACTATATTTAGTTCCAGCAGCACATGTACATTAGGGTCACCGACTTCTCCGGGAAACCCTACTTGTTGCCGAGACATTGTGGGGACAAGATCGTACTGTTGGAATATTGCAGGCAAATAATGGAGGTACATGCCTTCTTCGCCCTCAAGAAGATCCCAAACATCCTGTTCCCAATCACCTGCGGGAACTATACATGCAGTCTGGCCACCGCAAAGGAGGCAGATAATGAGCTGAAAAGTTATAACTTACAAGAATTTTATCTAGCACGGAAAATTTTTGATCCGCATGGCAGAATTGCGACGGCAATGCCCCAGGCTTCAGAGCCCCATCGTATACATATGGAGGACTTCTGGGTAGACTACCAGGATGATGTAGATGTGCGCAGTAGGCACTTTGTCAAAATGACAGCCGACATGATGCAGAAGCTAAAGCTCCAGAAGTTCCCGTCAGACTTCTCGGACGCCGCCCCCACTATCAATCCCCAGTACAAGGAAAAGGGGATCGACAAAAAGGCCCTTCCACCAATAAACTGGGCCGCCCAGGAGGGGCCCACAATTGAGGACTTCACTTGAGAGGTGGTCGAGAGAAGCCACACCTATTTTAAGAAGACGTGCCCCGGGAGTACCCGCTGAGCAGCCCAGCCGGTGCTAAAGTTAACTCCGCCGCCGGTACGCAGATTGACCCCGGGGGCCGGGACTTCTTCACAGGGTGCAGATAAGGGAAAAAGAATAGACACGACCCCTCCCACACAAGAAGTCCCCATCACAGAACAAATAAAATAATCGGTGGTAGCCTCTCAGCAAATGAGGTAGCAATTAATAACGTGGCTGGCCACTCCACCACTCATGACCAGACCGCTTCGTCCTCCCTCCTCCCCGTCATTGGCTGCCTTGATGGTAAAGGCAACTGGGGTAGATCCCCTGGAAGCAGCGGTAATAAGAGATGCAGCGCCACCTCTGGTTACCCGGCAAAAGAAGAGGCTCATCAAAAAGACCAAGGCAGAGCTGGAGCCAGAGACATCTTGCCCCCAGTAAGTAGAGATCCTTTCCTCCAGTTCCTCGGAGCCGGAGAAGGAAATAGAGCCTGCACAGGTCCCGGCCAGTCCCCCTCCAGAAGAAGAGTTTGATGTATTCGCAACCGATGAGTTCAAAAATTTGCAAGGGGACAATAGACAAGTGGAGACAGAAGTCCCGGGGGCAGAACAAGAGGCTGCAGACCAAGAAGACTTGGAACAGGAACCTATACAGGGACAAGAACAGCAGGTGGAAGAGAAAGAGCCAGAGCCAGAGATTATCTCCAGGGCTCAAGGGATGTGAAGTCCGGGAGTGGACCAACTAAAGCAAAGCGAGCAAATGGTATCTGCTGGGGGAACCAGACCTTCGGGAATAATCGTAACCCCAGCTACCACGTTCCAAGGGCCACTCCCGGGGGCGATCTTCGGGCAGGTGATCATGGCGGCCCAAACTCTAAATCTTGACCTGATCCCTCCCCTACTGCCAACAGAGGAAGAGGCCCTGGCAGAAGAAGAACAATGAGAAGAAGAGCAGCTTGAAGAAGAAATCCCCGAGGAAGCCTACCAGGGTCCAGACCCAATGATAGACATAAAGGACAAGGTCGAGGAGATGGAGATTGAAGAGAACGTCACTGCAGAAGAAGTTGAGGCAGGTAAAGAGATGGATGAGGTCCACGTTGCTAAGAAGCAACAGCCACAGGACACTGGGGAAGAATCAGGAGAGAAAATTCTAGCAGGAAGGCCACCCCTACCACCTCAATGGCTGATAGAGAGCCGAAAAAGAAAGGCTCAGTCCGCTCTAGTGGTTCCTCTCTCCCTGGCCGAAATGATGGCCCAAGTGCAGGCCCCGCCAAAGGAAAAGAAAGCCTGGACAGTTCACTCTTTGAACTGGGCCAGGTGGAGAAACAGTTGCCGTTATAGAAACACCACCCCTAGACGCCGATGAAGCAACCACAGATCCTATAGACTACAATTTTGCAGAGGTATCCCTAGGAAAAAGGGGAAAGCAAGGTGAAGTAGACTTGCTGAAAGAGGCAGCAAGGGCAGTGGAGGCCCGATATGAAAAGGAAGCCCAGAGGCTCAAGGCTGAAAAAGAAAAGAATGCAAACCTTATAGGGTTGCTTACTGAGCTGGCTCGACCAATCAACGCTGCTCCTCCGGAGGCCTCCACCTCGGAAGAATTATCGTAGAGTGACATAGACTCCCTACGAATAATGAAAAAGAAAGCCCAGGCAGTGGACGAGTGGGTCACCCTGTAGATAGGAAACACCCGGTGTTTCCTTGTGTCCACCCTCCCAGATTTATACACGGCCCGGCAGGTTATTCATCATGCAGAAGCGCTTATTGAGCAGTGGGAGAGTGACACCGAGAATTACCAAGCATGGAAGGTGGAGCTCGAAGAGCTCCTTACCTTGGGAGAAGATATGATTTAAGAATCCAAAATTCTAGGTGATGAATCATTTGATTTTGTAAGAACCCAGCACTCCAGACTTGACCTCACATTGGAGGTGACCAAGCAACTGGTAGGGTCCTTTCAAGATAAGGTAAACGCTATAAAATATTCTTCCAATTTATACAAGTCTTTTGTGATAAAGACTTCCGGGGTTGATCCCCTTAGCACAGATACATGTACCCCTGAAGATTGAGTTTTGGGGAGTTTTGATGAAATAATGAAGTCCCGATATCAATCCCCGGAGGGGATGGATGGGGCCCAAATGGAAAGATTAACCCGCATGATACTTAGTGGTCATGACGCGGCGAGAATGGCAGATGAATTCAAAGAAAATGTTCTAGACCTGGGGGAACAAGTTGAAGTGGCCAAGAACAGAAGGGCCAGCCTAAAAGAGATAGATGAGGATGGCATTTCTCACCTCCTCCAGGCCTTCAACGATAACAAGAAACCCTGAGCTTTCTCCGGAGGCTGGGGAGAATTACAGTGTTGGGTATTCTTTATTCTTTTCAGGACAGAAGTTCCCAGATCCTGGAGTCCCAGATCCTAAAATTTTGTATTCTTTCAAGTGATCTATGTCTCGGTCCCCGAGGCCGACCGGTCACTTTCAGAAGCGGTTAATAAAGACTGTTAGAGGGTAGTTGGCTACATCATGGGGCGTCAACTTAGTGGTTGGTTTCTGACAGGGTGGTCTTCTCGAGGCGCCACTCAAGGGTACATCTGGCACATTGGAGACAGGGCGCCACATTTCCCATTTATGAGGCATGTAGCCTCGATTCCTGGGGGACCTACTTTCTTCTTTCTCCTTTCTGGCTCTCTTCTCGAGGAAGATTCTTCCGCTGTATATCCTTGTCTTATCCTTCTGACATGGCAGGCCTATTCCTTCTTAAGGTCTTTTGTAGGGTGGCGCAGGTAGTACCAGCCCCCAGATATTGTATTTTATTAAAACATGATGTAAAATAGGGTTAGGGTTAGAAGAGTTGTATAAAAAGCCAAACCGGCCCATTTCCAAGGGTCGACGAAATTGATGATTCTGTTGTCCATGATAATAGCAAGGGAATTTCTCATTTTAGTTGCGGAGCTAATGCTCCATTGTTCTGTTCTCAATAGTTAGATGCTCCCCTGGAGCCACCATTGTATCACGCACCAGTGCTTGCTGGAAGGAACATTGATAAAGAAGGAAGAATTTTTGGCAATGATGTTGGTTGCATTCCTGCTTCTGAGTTAATGGTATTTCATGTTTCAATGTTCTTCATGTCTTCTACTCTGATATGTTAAAATAGATTAACGACCTCTTTACTTCTGCTACTGATTAAGTGCTAGCCGATGGTTGTGTATTTCTTTGGTATTTAGTGTAGTCTATCAGAGTATTATTGATGTTATGGACGTTTAAGCATGACTATAGTTAGATGAAGTGTTTCTAACCCTGCAGGATCTTTTTCATTTTATTTTGCTAAGTGTAGAATGCTAGGGGAAACCTTACTGGTATTGAATCTCCGGAGGTAATGAGTTGAAGAAGCCAGCTATCCCTCTCGAAAATAGTCACTTCTCCCAACCGAGCCCCACACCGTCGTGACCTGACACCCAGGTGCTTGAAGGTCTGGGGAATTTATTTTACCTGGAAAACCTTTGCAGGCAGAGTTGGCCGGTATCCCCAAAACCCGGTGACAACTTATGACTGTTGACGGACCCGGTCAGCAAAACCCCGTCAACAGAAACTGGTGCTAGAAGGAGGGCATGAACTTGTCCCCCTCCCAAGATTATGATTTTACACCTCCTGAGGGTTCCCCGAGTCATAGTTTTAAGAGGCAAGCCTTCAGCGGGATTGGATCTTTCTCCCCAGCGAAATTTGAAAGAATCCTTAGGTCTGCCCCGAATCCCAGAAGATTTGTCGAACTCGAGCCTCCCGCTCGAAAGAAACGGACCTCAAAAATCATACCAGTCACTTTTTTCTGGGGATCTACCATACCTCTGAATACCCAAACTCCTCAGATAGTCCCGGGGATCAGTGCCCAAACTACCAAACGTATAGTTCCCCCAATGGCTGCGTACTTCAGAAACACCAGGTCTCCAATGGGCACTTTTCCGGGCGCAACCAATGATTTACCCTCTCACCCGGAGAAGATTTGCCCATGATATGAGCACCTAGGCTCACGGACCGCGGAAGAACACTTGTAGGCATACAAAGATGCCATGAATCGACACCAGATCCAACATGAAGATGTTGTGACTCACATGTTCCCCTTGTCCCTAGGACAAAGCGAGTTGAACTGGTACCTTAACCTGCCTGCCAACTCCATCAACACTTGGCAGGACATGGAGGATGCCTTCCTGGCTGCCTTTCGCATGCATGTGGACCCAACCTGGTCCCATAGCCAGTTCACCTCCATCAGAAAGGAACCCAATGAACCTCTTGCAGCATTTAACCATAGGTTCCAGCGCGCCCTGAAGCGGTGCACGAGCCCTTTTATTCCATCTCCAGAAGTAACCATACAGACCTATCTTAACGCGATGGACCCTTTTGTTGCCACTCTCCTTTGGAGAACAACCGTCGCGGGCTACCGGGACACCTTGGCAAAAGTCTATAACCTATCCCTAGAGCTGTCCCGTGGTCTCAACAAATCCCCGGGCGGGATTGGGCAGAGCACGCCTTTCAACATGATCCCCGGTGAAACTGCATATGCCGGGGGATACAACCCCAATCTGGCAATAGGTGCCCCCTCAATGGCGATGAATCCTCCGCCACCCCTGATAGACTAGCAGGCACGGTATGTTTACCCAGCCCAGGCCCAGATGACACCGGGTCTGGAAGTCTTCCCTTGGAATCAGCCGCAGCAGACACAACAATCTCAGACATAATCGTCTGGAGTGCCCTTCTTCCAGTCATCCGCGACTGGAGGATTGCCGCCCTCAACTCCGGTTAATACTGTTGCCTTCCCGGGAGGCCAACAACAACAACAACCGTCACATTGTGACACAAACACTCAGTTGACCGCCGAGGTTGAATCCCTCCAGCGAATGTTGTCCACCTTGACCCTGGACATGGGCCAACTGAAGGCGGGGTCCTACGCGCCCCAGAATTTGAATTCCCAGAGGGGAAACATTTTCTATGGCCAATGAAACAACAATGTCGGAGGGAGAAACTTCAACAATGGGTCTAGGCCCAATTAGCAGCAATGGAATAATAACGCGAACACCAGAAGCCTGCCTCTGAACTAAAACACCAACCAAAACGGTGCTGGACCATCACATTTTACACCAGTCGTAGACTTCCAGCCCATGACTAACTGGTGTAGATTACACGACACTGGTTCTCACAATGAGGTAAACTGTGTCACTTTGGAGAAGGTCATCATGATCTCCCAGCTAGATAGGCAGCAGTCGCACGACACTACTCCTCCAGAGCCTCCTGTCTAGGAAACAACCCACAGTGCCTTCACCTGTGATACCATCTTCTTCGGAACTCCCGGAGGGGATGAAGAAGAATCTAAATTAAAGGGATTCTTTGATGAATCCATCCCGCCCTTCGAGGCCAACACCTTTACTAACCTGCGGACTCCATACAATACTCGGAGTCAGGTTGGTAAATGACCAGACATAATTGACAGACCCGCTCCTCCAAGAGGTCCTAGCTCTAACCAAGTCAAAGATCTCACTGAGGAAAATCACCAGTTCCCGGGAGGAAGATTTGACATTACGAAGGTGTTAGAACAAACCACTACCTCCATGACCTTGATGGAGGTTTTGTTGAACTGTCCCGAGTAGAAGAAGTCTCTTCTGAAGCTCTTAGGGAACCCGGAAGCTGTCAGCCACCCGCCCAAGACTGTCTCATTCGAAGATGCTAATGCGGTCATCTTTCAAGGGAACAATGAGGATCCTCCCTTCCTACTAGGCTTGAATATCCATGGCAAGAATATACATAATTACCTAGTGGACTCTGGAGCTTCGGGTAATATCATGCCCTTGTCCATTTGTCAGAAGCTCAGATTCCACCCCACCCCGTCTAATGGCGCAGTAATCCAGCTAGATAAGACTGCTATGAAAATGGTGGGGGAATTGAAGAACATCCGGATACATCTTATCTAGGACCCCAGGATAGCTAGCATCATAGACATCCAAGTGGTGGACATCCCAGAGACTTACAGGATGTTATTAAGTCAAAATTTGTCTAAGTCCTTGAATGGATACTTTTCGACCGACTTCACCCACTTGTGGCTTCCATGGGAAGGAGAGTCCAATAATATCTGGGTAAGTGAACCCTGGATGAAGCAGGCCCTTACCGAAGTTGGGAGGGTCAATGAAGTCCTTTTTTCTGAGACTTCCCTAGGGGTGTACAAACCTTTTAAAATTTTAACATTTGATTTCATCCCCAGAGAAGATCCCGCTGTGCTGCAAAGAGCCCAGGACCTAGAAGAAAAGATGAGAGTTGAATTCAGCTCTCAAGGTGCCACAAAAACCCTTGCCACACTCCTGTCTGACACTTGGTGCCGAGTACACTACCAGAAACATTCGAAACACGAGTGTGGACTGTGTCTGTCGATTGCTAATCGACACCTTGATACCTTCCAGAATGAACATGTAACTGATTCCCCGGGATCCAGTACTCTTACGGGATACATGCCTTTGGTGCCATCTCCCCGGGAATCCCAAACCCAAACACCTCCGGGGGTAAAATCTTCTTTCACGCCGGTAGTCCGGGAGATACCCCCTAAGTCTCCCAGCAATAATCCAAAGAAGGCCACTCTGCCCCAGCCCCAGATTACGAACAAGGACTTATGGACCCTTAAGTTCGATGGGTCCCAGTCCAAACAAGGCTGTGGGGCTGGGATAGAACTAATCAACCCACGAGGGAAGTCCTTCCTCGCATCCTACAGACTGCAATTTAACTGTACAAACAATGTTACAGAGTACGAGGCTTTGGTCCTTGGACTCTTATTTGCGTTAAGGAAAGGTATCACCCGCCTCCAGGCTCTGGGTGTTTCAGAGTTGATTGTTAAACAAGTCTGGAGTCAATACACATGTCACGATAAAAGGCTGGCCGCATACTGCAACCGGGCTTGGAGCCTTATTGAGGATTTCGATGCCTTCGGCATTGACCTCATTCCCCGGCGACAGAACTATGTCCCGGATGCCCTCACCATTTCTGCCAGCACACTGGAGCCAATGGCCAGCTCGCGACTTTGGAGATTTTCAGTCGAGATGGTCCCCACCCCGTCCATTCCAGATAATGTCACCCACTTTCAGGTTTTTGAGGACGATCAACATATCCTGGCCTTCATGGTGAATGTTGGTGTCTTTGAAGACCAGATAGTAGAGGAGCGAGACCATGACGATACTGGGTAGGGTGATGAATACGATGGTATCATGGACCTGCCCACTAACACCATCCCAAAGGGGATGGTTGCACTAGAATGAATCTTCGATTTGAACCCTCAGGCCCGTGAGAAGGTGTCATCCTCCTCCGAGGGAGGAAAGTTTGAAAAGGTTAACATCGGCCAGCCCGGTGAAGAAAAGATCATTCACATTGGTACCTCCTGCTCCCCTAAAAAAAAGGAAAAGATTCTTGCGGTTCTCCGAGAATACATTGATGTAATTGCCTAGGGTTATGAAGACTTGAAAACGTACAACACTTCCATCATGACCCATACTATTCCCCTAAAACCTGATGCTAAGCCCTTTCGACAAAAGCAAAGACTAGTCAACCCCCTGATAGAGCCTCTTATTTGTCAAGAGGTAGAAAAACTGTTGTCAGCCCGGATAATCTTCCCAATCTGGCATACTATGTGGGTTGCCAAGTTGGTCCCTATAAGGAAAAAGAACGGTGAGATCCGCCTCTGCGTGGATTTCTGAAACTTGAACAAGGCATCTAAGAAAGATAATCACCCTCTTTCTTCGTTGGATGAGGTGTTGCAGATAGTGAATGGATCCCAGATGATGTCCTTCTTGGATGGATACTCAGGATATAACCAGGTTATGGTCAAGTATGAGGACAGAGAGAAAACAACGTTTACCACCAAGTGGGGAACGTTTGCATACAGGAGAATGCCCTTCGGTCTGATCAATGCAGGGGTTACATTTCAGAAGGCTATGGACATTGCGTTCGAGGGCCTCGTAAATAGGTGCATAATCATCTATATGGATGATTTGACCATCTTTTTTCGGGACAGGCGTGACCATGCTGCCCATCTCGCCCAGATCTCGAGAGATGTTGCCGGTATGGAATATCCCTCAACCCCAAGAAGTGCATATTCAGGGTCACCGAGGGGAAGTTTCTCGGGCATATTATCTCTAAGAAGTGTATATCCATAGACCCCGAGAGAGTTGAAGCGCTGCTAAACTTACAAATGCCTGCAGCAAGAAGGAGATGCGATCCTTCTTCGGAAAGATCAACTTTGTACGACGATTCATCACAGGATTCGCAGAAATAGTTAAACCACTCAACGAGATGATGAAGAAAGATACTAAGATTGAGTGGAGCACTAAAGAAAAATGGGTGTTCGCCCAAATCAAACAGACAATCATGGAAGCACCTATCCTGGCTAGTCCAGACTATTCCCTTCCATTTTACATTTACTCTTTTGCTTCGCCGCATTCTGCCGCGACAGTGTTAACCCAAAAGGTTGAAGGGGAAGAGAGACCAATAGCTTTCATGAGCTCCCCTTTCAAGAAAGCAGAGGTCTGATATTCATCACTAGAAAAATAGGCCTTTGCTCTAGTTCACACTGTGAAGAAATTCTGGCATTATATTCTCTGGAGCAAGGTACATGCTATTATTTTAGACCAAGCCGTTAAGTCTCTGTTGATGCAGAGTGAATTGGGAAAAATACGGGGGAAATGGATGGCCATCCTCCAAGAGTATGACTTAGAAATGCAGCCCATGAAAATAGTCCGGGGCTAGGGACTAAGTCGAGCGATGGCAGAAGAGACTCCCCACATAGAATGCCAAACTTACACAGTGGGGTCCATTACTCAAGACCCGTGGTATACCGA
Source organism: Thuja plicata (assembly GCA_018584345.1). Classification (NCBI taxonomy): domain Eukaryota; kingdom Viridiplantae; phylum Streptophyta; class Pinopsida; order Cupressales; family Cupressaceae; genus Thuja; species Thuja plicata. The sequence continues at coordinate 612,943 of MU223216.1, forward strand.
TTTGGTAGACTTGTTACTAAATAAAAAATGTCCGGAGGGGTTACCTCCCCACAAACGCCGTGCCCTGCGGATGAGAAGCGCTCACTTCATGATCAAAAACTCCATGCTTTATCGCAGAAACTACGAGGGAAGCTGTTGTCCTCAATTTTGCATTCCCCAAAATTGGGGTAACCCTACGCAATTCTCAGTTGATTGCTAGGAGTTTTTCTCTAAGCGTGTCGATGTTATGGAAGGGATATTGTTCAATGGAATCAGTCATCCCTTGATTTTGAATGTTCTATCTTCTAACTAAAACGTCAAAGTCCTTTCTTGTCTTTCTCTTTTTCGCTTTGCGTCTTGTTTTCTGGTTTCCAGTTTTGAGTGGCGTCCTGGGTTTTTCAGTAGTGCTGTGAGCAGTCTTCCGTGTTCTTCCAATGTCAATATAATAATGATCTTTTCTGGTCGATCGCCTAAAGTATAAGCTTATTTTTTATAAGTAATAGATTTTAAATTCTATTTTAAAATTTTGCGCCACTCTGCAAAGTTTTTCTTAGGAATTTTAATGATAGCGCGATTCTGAATTGAATCCGCATATCAAATCATTAAGATTCTAAGACGTATACAAACATTTTAAGTTCTTTAGCGTTTTAAAATAAATTTCTAAAAAACAATAATTGCGTATGCGTATATTGTCAATTACGTATGCGTCTATTGTCAATAGAAATTTAT
>MU223216.1:616470-632603 GCA_018584345.1 Thuja plicata
TGTTGCACCTATTGATCCTTGTTCAAAATCAAGATAGTTTCTTTGTTTAGATCATTTGAGCATCTTTAATTTAAGTTTTCTGAAGACTTTGTGCTTCAGGGAATTGAGATTACTATAGAAATTAGTGTCTGAGATAACCCAAGGACTGAAGACTTTGAGCTTCAGTATTGGATAAATAGATTAGATTACTGATTTGAGGTGAGGACAAGAGAATTTGAGCTCATTGTGTCACCTCGTCTTTAGATAAATCAACCGCTGCCTCGTTTGATTGTTCTTACGTCAATCATCGAGTCACCGACATTACTGTTGCAAGGCGAACTGTATGTGCTACAGTTCAGTTCTACTTGAAGCCACCTGCAGTAAGAAGGGAGCCTCCCCTATTGCTGAGAGGAGAGAGAAATCTCACATACTGCTACCTAAAGTACACATTTTGTAAGTTGTAGTTTAGTGACTTAAAAAATATTTAGCCAATAGAGTGTACCTCCGGTGCATCGATAGAGACCAAGTTGTAAGAATAATCGACGAATTCCACGGATAGTTTGGAACCAGGCATGGCTCAGCCGATGCCACTGCCCATCAGATCCTTCGGGCCGGATACTATTGGCCCTGTATATTCAAGGACGTTTACACTCATGTAAGGAAATGCCATACTTGCCAAACCACAGCGCATCGTGAGCGTAACCCAGCTATGCCTTTGCAACCAGTATACGAGGCTAGACCATTTGCCCAATGGGCATTCGACTTCATTGGGAAAATCAACCCCAACTCGTCTGCCAACCACTGATATATCCTTACTACTACTAATTATTGCACTCAGTGGTCTGAAGCTATACCTTGCAAAAATAATGCGGCAGACGTAGTTATCAAATTCCTAGAAGAAAACATCGTCACACAGTTCGAGATGCCCTTTGCTCTGGTATGTGACAATGGTCTGGCATTTTCTTCGACGCAGTTACTTGAATGGGCCTACAATCAGAAGATCACTTTGAATTTCTCCAGCAACTATTATCCCTAGGGAAATGGCGTTGCTGAATCGACAAACAAAAATCTACTTGAAGTGATCAAACACCTTTTAGAACAAAATCCCCAGGATTGGCATCAAAAGTTGAAATTCGCCCTCTGGGCAGATCGCATTTGCGTCAAGGCCACCCTGGGAACATCACCATTCCACCTGGTTTATGGTCAGAACCCTGTATTCCCGGTCAACTTACAGATCCTAGTGTTACAGTTTATGCAGGAATTTAGCAACAGGGACAACATCATGGAGGTTAGACTCTTGAATCTAGTGCGGATGGAAGAACAGAGGGATGCAGCCCTTGAACATTTTGCGCGTCATCAAGCAGTGGTAAAATGATGGTTTGATAGAAGAGCCCAATACAAGGCTTTTCAGATTTCAGATCTGGTCCTGCTGTGGGACAAGGCCCAGGAGAAGAAAGGAAAGCATACCAAGTTCCAACGGCTCTGGCTCGGACCATATCTAATCTCAGAAATCTGCGGGGCAAATACTTATTGCCTCAACACCCTGACTGGAGAACCTGTCGCATTGCCCGTTAATAGACAGTTTCTCAAACACTACTTCGAGTAGGGTAAGTTTGTCCAAAGTTGTATTATATGTAAAGTCTCCCGCTTGTAAATATTTCCTCCAGGTGCCTCGTACGAGGTACCCTGCCTTGTAAATAGTTGTCAGCTGTCCTCCAGGGATAGTCCTCTTCTTTTGTTTTTGTTGTCTTCATTTTCAGTATTCTTTCGGCCCCGACATTTTGTTCCATCTTGTAGGAATTCAAATGCTTCGCATGACTTTGGCTTCTGGTAAAATGTCTACGGCATGGTAAACTTTAGAATCTGTCTTTAGCACGGTGGAGCCAGCCCGGTCTCTAGGGTTGTTTCACAGGATATGACACATTTTGAGGAATCTCCATTGGGTGTTCTCTCCGGGAATCTGGAAATCAGTGAACAATAATAATATAAGGAACAAGTAATCAGACACGTCGAGGGTAGATCGGCTGTACTAATTGGTTGACCCAGGTCTGAAACTTTAAGGGATTCTTTCCGGGTCTGGAGCTTTATCCCCTCTTCAAACATCTAAGCATAGGTGGACAGGTGAAAGAAGTACCGCCATTAAAATTAGCTAAGCTTAAGCTTAATGGTGAAAGAAGTACCACCTTCCCCACCCAGAAACAAATAAAATAACCAAAGAGGAAAAGCGGGATAGAACTCAGGTCTTTGGGGGAAACGAGAAAATTACTGGTTGGATTGATGTAATTAGTGCCTCTTCTCTATTCCTCCCAGAGGTCATCAACTTGATTTCCTTCCAAAGCACACACGACACCACTAATGAAGGACTCCGGACCGATTCCTGTAGTTGGATTCTCTCAGATATGTTGTTTTTTTCCTGTCAGACACTTTGGAAAGCAGCTTGTTCTAGTTTTTCTAACCAGAGATTCTATAGTTCTCAAATGCGCCAGGCCTTTGTCCCAGATAGTCACCATTTGTTATGCCCTGCATCACCGTCCCTACATTTTATTTGCAAAATGTTGGGTCTCCCTTTTTTTTTGCTTGCGGCTTTGCCTTATCTTTCTTTCCCTTTTGTTTCCTTTCTCCGGGGTTTCCTTCCCCAGCGTGGTGTTTTGTTTGCTTGTTTTCTGTCTCCGGGACTCTGGTCCCGGAGGTTTCCTTTCGTTGGAAACTGGATTCCGGACTCTGGGATTCTTCGCCATGATGTTCTTAAGGAACATCATCGCGGGAATCCTCGAGCCCGGGGTTCGGAGGTTTGCTCGTCTGGAGGTTGCCAGAAGGAGGAGGATTACCTTTTACCGCGGGTATAAATAGGGCTTACCTATCAATTTCACATTTACCGCAATCAAAACTTTTAAGCACTTAGAGCGATTAACGAAGCGATTCCAAAGTGATTAACAGAGCATTTGCAGAGAGTTTATGATAATCAACGCTTAACATTTCCAATCACTTTCAGGCAAGTGCAAGTGCTTCGTGGTGGTGACTCTAACCGATTGACAGCTCGAGCTATTGCAGAGCTCTCACGGTAACCCTTCCCTTTCCTTCGCCTTCTGCGTTCTCAGGTTGGTCTTTCCGCTTCCGCCTCTCTGGTTTTCCTCTGTTTCATTTTTGTTTTGTTTGTTTTGTTTCTCTGTTTTGTTTTTTTTGTTTGGTTTGTTGTTTTCTGGTTTTGCCACCCGTTGGTGGGTCGGCTCTCTACCAGAGGGTTGTTCGCCCTCTGTACAGAAGTGGTTATTTTGTAAAATAGTGTAAATGGTTGTATATATATTTTTGCCTTGTCTGGTTTTTCCCGTGGGCGTCGCTCTGTGTTGTATATCTTGTGTATATATGTGTGTAAATGTATATAGTCTTTGTATATCCCCCCGCATCTTTGTATATATCCCTCAGCTCCATGTATATCCTTCCAGGTGACTCAACAAGCCGGTCGAGTCACCTCTGTGTTTGGTTTTCCGCCCGCGAACTCGCTTAAAGGCAGAAAACCACCTATTTGAAATTCAGCTCTCAGTCGACTTCAAACAGGCAGTTTTCTCTCTCCTCCATCAAGTCTGTCAGAGCCTTAGTTATGTCCCGTGCACACAATCAATTCCAGCCAAGTGGCCTTCACTTTTCGTGCGTTCGGACAGTTGGCTCTGCCGTCATCGCCATAACTTACATTTAATACCTACGCACGTGGCGCCCACGTGGGCTGATTAACTTGCCTTTTTACACGTCCCCGCTAACGGTCATTTCTTCGGGTTTTGGGTCTCCTACGATGTGTTTTTCTTTTCGGTTATCTTTGCGTGGAACTAACTTTTCAGGAAAGCAAACATCGCGGTGGTAAGACCTCCAGACCCGGAATAATTATTTTAATGAATGTATTCTGACGGTCGCCTTGTCTCACAGGTTCCCAGAGTTCATCTCACAAATATGTCTGAGGCATCTGCATCATCCCCACCTGGAAGCCCAGAGCTACCTTTCGCAACAGAGACCAGGGCAGCAGTAAAATCCAAGATGGAGAAGGCCCTAGAAAAGCTGCCCCTCACCATGAAATTTGTACAAGACAGCGTCAACGTGGGCTCAAAGATTGAGTCTAAGGTTAAGCTGATAACCGACACCAATGTCAGAACATGGGCAGAGATGCAGGCCTTGGTGAAAGTAATGCACATCCAGCGACAGGCTGGAGATCAATTAGCAATCAACATCGGGGGGTCCGGAATCCTCTGGGCAACTTGCTTCCCGTGCTCCGTGCAATCTCCGGAGCTTATCCTAACATTGGCTGCCAACTACAACTCCTCCATCCGGGCCGTTATGCTTGCAGCCACAGAACCCACAAGATACTCCACTCCTCTGGTATCCCTCGACCCAGACACATTTCGGGTGGGACTAGGAATCCCACAATTTGACAGGGCCACAGTGGTTACAAGGACTGATTCCTTGACCCAGTTCACACAACTGGAGGATGCTGCCCGGGTGTACATGAATACCCACTGGCTTAAGGCCCTAAAGAGGGACCCAAAGAGAATGAAGATAGAAATCCCTTGCTCTAAATTCAAGGAGAGCATCCAGATGGGGATAATAGCATTAGCTCGGGTCTTTGGGCAGCCTTCCGCCCAAGAGTTTGCCAAATGAATGTACTATTTCCTCCTTGGCATCTCCACCAAGGGAGAATTCTTTGACTTGGCCGCAATAATCTCCAACCACGTCGACTCCCAGTTCCAGCAGTTGAACAGGAAGACGAAGTTCTATATGTCTTCTTATGTTTTCTGGGCCCTAGCACAGCAGAGGCCCCATTCCAACGGCCTACTTACAGATGGCGTGCTCAGGGTTGGCCCGAAACAAAAAGCACCGTGGGACCATTTCTCACAGATTCAATGGGAAGCCAGTTTCCCCAGTTTCTGCTGGATAAATGACGTGTTCGTCTACTACCATCTTCTTACACCGACCTGGGATGCCGGATACCACCTGTCTACTGAGGCAATGAAGCTAGTCCATAATTATGGACATTACTATATTCAGTTCCAGCAACACACGTACATTAGGGTCGCTGGCTTCTCTAGGAAACCCTACTTGTTGCCCAGACATTATGGGGACAAGATCGTACCGTTGGAATATTTCAGGCAAATAATGGAGGTACATGCCTTCTTCGCCCTCAAGAAGATCCCCAACATCCCATTCCCAATCACCTGCGGGAACTATACATGTAGTCTGGCCGCTGCGAAGGAGGCAGATAATGAGCTGAAAATTTATAACTTACAAGAATTTTATCTAGCACGGAAAAATTTTGATCCGCATGGCAGAATTGCGATGGTAATGCCCTGCGTTTCAGAGCCCCATCGTATACACATGGAGGACTTCTAGGCAGACTACCAGGATGATGTAGATGTGCACAGTAGGCACTTTGTCAGAATGACGACCGACATGATGCAGAAGCTAAAGCTCCAGAAGTTTTTTTCAGACTTCTCAGACGCCGCCCCCACTATCGATCCCCAGTACAAGGCAAAGGGGATCGAAAAAAAGGCCCTTCCACCAATAAACTGGGCTGCCCAGGAGGGGCCCACAATTGAGGACTTCACTCGGGAGGTGGTCGAGAGAAGCCACGCCTATTTTAAGAAGACGTGCCCCTGGAGTACCCGCCAAGCAGCCCATCCAGCGCTAAAGTTAACTCCGCCGTCGGTACCCAGATTGACCCCGGGGGCCGGGACTTCTTCGCAGGGTGCAAATAAGGGAAAAAGAATAGACATGACCCCTCCTGCGCAAGAAATCACCATCACAGAACAAATAAAACAATCGGTGGCAGCCTCTCAGCAAATGAGGGAGCAATTAATAATGCGGCTGGCCACTCCACCACTCATGACCAGATCGCTTCATCCTCCCTCCTCCCCGTCATTGGCTCCCTTGATGGTAAAGGCAGTTGGGGTAGATCCCCTGGAAGCGGCGGTAATAAGAGATGCAGGGCTGCCTCTGGTTACCCAGCAAAAGAAGAGGCTCATCAAAAAGACCAAGGCAGAGCCGGAGCCAGAGACATCTCGCCCCCAGGAAGTAGAGATCCTTTCCTCCAGTTCCCCAGAGCTGGAGAAGGAAATAGAGCCTGCACAGGTCCCGGCCAGTCCCCCTCCAGAAGAAGAGTTTGATGTATTTGCAACTGATGAGTTCAGAAATTTGCAAGGGGACAATACACAAGCAGAGACAGAAGTCCCGGGGGCAGAACAAGAGGCTGCAGACCAAGAAGACTTGGAACAGGAACCTGTACAAGGACAAGAACAACAGGTGGAAGAGAAAGAGCCAGAGCCAGAGCCAGAGATTATCTCCGGGGCTCAAGAGATGCGAGGTCCAGGAGTGGACCAACTAAAGCAAAGCGAACAAATGGCATATGCTGGGGGAACTAGACCTTTGGGAATAACCGTAACCCCAGCTGCCACACTCCAAGGGCCACTCCTAGGGGCGATCTTTGGGTAGGTGATCACGGCGGCCCAAACTCTAAATCTCGGCCCGATCCCTCCCCTACTGCCAACAGAGGAAGAGGCCCTGGCAGAAGAAGAATAACGAGAAGAAGAGTAGCTTGAAGAAGAAATCCCTGAGGAAGCCTACCAGGGTCCAGACCCAATGATAGACATACAGGACAAGGCCGAGGAGATGGAGATTGAAGAGAACGTCGCTGTAGAATAAGTTGAGGTAGGTAAAGAGATGGATGAGGTCCACGTTGCTAAGAAGCAACAGCCACAGGACACTGGGGAAGAATCAGGAGAGAAAATTCTGGCAGGAAGGGCACCCCTACCACCTCAATGGCTGATAGAGAGCAGAAAAAGAAAGGCTCAGTCCACTCTAGTGGTTCCTCTCTCCCTGGCCGAAATGATGGCCCAAGTTCAGGCCCCGCCAAAGGCAAAGAAAGCCCGGACAGTTCACACTCTTTGAACTGGGCCGGGCAGAGAAACAGTTGTCGTTATAGCAACACCGCCCCTAGACGTCGATGAAGCAACCACAGATCCTGTAGACTACAATGTTGCAGAGGTATCCCTAGGAAAAAGGGGAAAGCAAGGTGAAGTAGACTTGCTGAAAGAGGCAGCAAGGGCAGTGGAGGCCTGATATGAAAAGGAATGGAATGCAAACCTTATAGAGTTGCTTACTGAGCTGGCTCGACCAATCAACACCCCTCCTCCGGAGGCCTCCACCTTGGAAGAATTACTGCAGAGTGACATAGACTCTGTGCAAATAATGAAAAAGAAATCCCAGGCAGTGGACGAGTGGGTCGCCCTATAGATAGGAAACACCCGGTGTTTCCTAGTGTCCACCCTCCCAGATTTATACACGGCCTGACAGGTTATTCATCAGGTGGAAGCACTTATTGAGCAGTGGGAGAGTGACACCGAGAATCACCAAGCATGGAAGGTGGAGCTCGAAGAGATCCTTACCTTGGGAGAAGATATGATTTAAGAATCCAGAATTCTAGGTGATGAATCATTTGATTTTGTAAGAACCCAACACTCCAGACTTGACCTCACATTGGAGGTGACCAAGCAACTTGTAGGGTCCTTGCGAGATAAGGTAAACGCTGTAAAATATTCTTCCAATTTATACAAGTCTTTTGTGATAAAGACTTCCGGGGCTGATCCCCTTAGCACAGATACATGTACCCCCGAAGATTCAATTTTGGGGAGTTTTGATGAAATAATGAAGTCCCGGTATCAATCCCCGGAGGGGATGGATGGGGCCAAGATTAACCCGCATGATACTTAGTGGTCATGACACGGTGAGAATGGCAGATGAATTCAAAGAAAATGTTTTGGACCTGGGGGAACAAGTTGAAGTGGCCAAGCACAGAAGGGCCAGCCTAAAAGAGATAGATGAGGATGGCATTTCCCACCTCCTCCAGGCCTTCAACGATAACAAGCAACCCTAAGCTTTCTCTGGAGGCCGGGGAGAATTTAAGTGTTGGGTATTCTTTATTCTTTTCGGGACAGAAGTTCCCGGATCCCGAATCCCGGAGTCCCGGATCCTAAAATTTTGTATTCTTTCAAGTGATCTGTGTCCCGGTCCCCGAGGCTGACCGGTCACTTTCAGAAGCGGTTAATAAAGACTGTCAGAGGGTAGTTGGCTACATCATGGGGTGTCGACTCAGCGATTGGTTTCTGACAGGGTGGTCTTCTCGAGGTGCCACTCAGGGGTACGCCTGGCACATTGGAGACAGGGCACCACATTTCCCATTTATGAGGCATGTAGCCTCGATTCCCGGGGGACCTACTTTCTTCTTTCTCCTTTCTAGCTCTCTTCTCGAGGAAGATTCTTCCGCTGTATATCCTTGTCTTATCCTTCTGACATGGTAGGATTATTCCTTCTTAAGGTCTTTTGTAGGGTGGCACAGGTAGTACCGGCCCCCAGATATTGTATTTTATTGAAACATGATGTAAAATAGGGTTAGGGTTAGAAGAGTTGTATAAATAGCCAAACCGACCCATTTCCAAGGGTCGATGAAATTGATGATTTTGTTGTCCATGATAATAGCAAGGGAATTTCTCATTTTAGTTGTGGAGCTCAATGCTCCATTTTTTTGTTCTCAATAGTTAGATGCTCCCCTGGAGCCACCATTGTATTACGCACCAGTGCTTGCTGGAAGGAACATTGATAAAGAAGGAAGAATTTTTGGCAATGATGTTGGTTGCATTCCTGCTTCTGAGTTAATAGTATTTCATGTTTCAATGTTCTTCATGTCTTCTACTCTGATATGTTAAAATAGATTAACGACCTCTTTACTTCTGCTACTGATTAAGTGCTAGCCGATGGTTGTGTATTTCTTCGGTATTTAGTGTAGTCTATCATAGTATTATTGATGTTATGGATGTTTAAGCATGACTATAGTTAGATGAAGTGTTTCTAACCCTGCAGAATCTTTTTCGTTTTATTTTGCTAAGTGTAGAATGCTAGGGGAAACCTTACTGTATTGAATCTCCAGAGGTAATGAGTTGAAGAAACCAGCTATCCCCCTCAAAAATAGTCACTTCTCCCAACCGAGCCCCGCATCATCGTGACCCGACACCCAGGTGCTTGAAGGTCCGGGGAATTTATTTTACCCGAAAAACGTTTGCAAGCAGAGTTGGCCGGTATCCCCAGAACCCGGTGACAACTTATGACTGTTGACGGACCCGGTCAACAAAACCCCGTCGACAAGAAGGAGTAGAGAGAAACAATAGAAGCTTCAAGCATTGTGGGGTTTGCATTTATTTGTCTTCCTTTCTCTTGCTTGTACATTTTATTGCTCACGTTTCTGTTATTCATTTAGTAGTCATTGTATACTTGATTTGCATTCATTTGTGAACATTTGCTACTAACCCTTGCCTTTGGAAAGCTGTGGGGACCAGAGAGAGAGGCGTACAAGTAGATTGGTAAACTCTTTGGACATAGTGTTTCTATTTTTATTGATATTGGACCCACTGAGTGCTTTATAGATCCTAGAGTTGTATCTAGATTACCTAGTAGAGCTAGATTTATGTTTGAACCTTGGATAGTAGAGTATGGTAATAAGGTTGAGTGAAGGGTGGAGAAATGTCTAGCTTGTAGAGAATTGGAGCTTCCAAGCTTTAAAATTCAAGTAAACCTATGGGTAGCCCCATTAGGTTCATATGTTGTCATCTTGGGCATCAATTAGTTGACAAAACATAAGGTGATTGTTAGTTTTAGAGACAAATTGGTGAATTGAATTGATGTTATAGGGAAACCTATAGAGCTAAGGGGTGTGAAGAGGCTCATTGAAGAAGGCTCAGAGGAAGGGGTGAATGATCTATGTAGCACATATTAAGGATTTAGAAATAAATCCTCCCTTAATTGACAACTATCATATCTTATAGGAGTTTTGGGATGTCTTTCCGAAGGAATTTTCCTGAAATACCTCAGAAGAGAGAATTTGATTTCTCTATTAATTTAATGCCTAGAAGTGAGCTACAATATAAGGCTCCTTAAAAATTATCACAATAGAGTTGTATAAACTAAAGGTGCAGCTACAAGAGTTGATGGATAAATGATTTATACGCCCTAGTGAATCACCTTGGGGAGACCCGATGATCTTTGTGAAAAAGAAAGATGGTACCTTAGAATTATGTATCATTTATAGGATGCTTAAAACAAGGTAACCATCAAAAATAGATATAATATTCCTCAAATAGATGAACTATTCAATCAAATGAAAGGAGCTACAGTGTTCTCAAAGATTTATCTAAGATCAAGATATCACCAGCTCCGAATAAAGAGGATATATCTAAAACAACATTTAGGACATGATATGGGCACTATGAATTCATAGTCCTACCTTTTGGTCTAATGAATGCAATGATAGCTTTCATGAATTTGATGAACACTATTTTTAGAGACTAATTGGATAATGTTGTTGGGATATTCATAGATGACATATTGATTTGTTCCAAGAACAAAAAGAGATACATTATTTGGGTGACATCATTTCTACAAATGGAATTGCGTTGACCCTGATAAGATAAGGGTTATTGTAGAATGGCCAGATCCTCAGAATGTGAGGGAAGTCAAAATTTCCATGGGACTTGCTGGCTATTACAATTAAATTTTGAAGGGTTTCTCCAAAATTGTGGCACCGATTACATCCCTTTAGAGGAAAGGGAAAAGATATGAATGGACTGATGAGTGTGAGAGGGATTTTCAGCTTCTTAAATAGAAACTCATGTCAGCCCATATCTAGATTATACCTAATCCTAGTGGACTAATCATATTGATCATAAAGGCATCAAGTGAAGGTTTGGCAGGTGTATTGATGTAGAATGGCCAAGTAGTGGCATACGAGTCCAGGAAATTAAAAATAAATGAACTTAACTATGCACCTCACAATTTAGAATTGGTTACAATAGTACATGCCTTGCATATGTGGAGGCATTACCTATTGGGTAATCCATTTGAGTTGAAAATAGATCACATGGGACTCACATATATATTCACCTATCCCAATCTCAATGTCAGACAAAGACAATGGTTAGAGTTTATGAGTGAGTATAATTTTGGCATAGAGTATATCAAAGGTAAAGAGAACATAGTAGCGAATGTTCTTAGCAGAAAAAGGCATCTAGCCACTACCTCTACTACAAGGACACATCTAAGGCAAAATGTGTTACAGAAACTTCTAAGTGATTACCATTATGAGATGGTCAAATCAGCTTTAGAGACAGACCCATCAGATTACCATTTTAGATGTATACATTTGATGAGGATGGTATTATGAGATATAAAGATAGAATATACATTATCGACCGAGCAAGGTTGAGGAAATTGGTACTTACAAAATGCATTACACTCCTTTTTCTGGGCTTCCTAGTGTAAATAAGATTATTGCTGATATGAGGTCATTTTACTTTTGTCCAAGTCTTAAGCATGATGTTGTAGCTTACATATCCCAATATAGAATTCCCGTGATTCAAGGCTTAGCATATTCACCCAATTGGATTATTATACCCTCATGACATACCAAAATATAAATGAAAATTCATTAGTATGGACTTCAATCAGGGGTTTATCATGACCATAAATAGGCATGATGTCATTTTTGTGGTAGTTGATAAACTAAAAAATGTGGCACACTTCATTTCAGGGAGTTTGAGAGATGGTTCATTAGCCTTGGCAAAGAAAATTATGTGAGAATTTTTTAGAATACACGGGGTGCCAGAAACTATCAATATATATGTTAGGGCTAAAAGGATGACATCAAATTTTTGGACAACCTTGAATGCTTTCTTGGGGACACGATTAAACTTCAATACTTCCTATCATCCTCAGACAGATGGGAAGACTGAGAGAATAAATAAGGTAATAGAGGATTTTCTTCTAATGTACTGCATGGATCAATAGTACAAGTGGGAAGAGTATCTTCCCTTGCTAGAGTTTGCATATAATAATTCTTACCATACTTCTCTAGGTATGACACTATTTGAGGCACTTTATGGGTGTAAGTTTTGTAATTTGCGTACTCCTATCAGTTGGGAGAGGATTGAGGATAGGATAGTGATAGGTCCTGATATGTTGAAGGAGATGGAGGAAAAAATGACATTGGTTCGAAGTTAGCTGATTTAAGCACTTGATCGACAAAAGAGTTATGCGGATAATAACCACACTTTAAGACAATTTAAGGAAGGGTAAAAAGTATTTTTGTGTATTAGACTTCACAAAAGTTCAATTCCCTTTGGAAAGTCCTCAAAACTTGCACTGAGATATGTGGGGCCCTTTAATTTTCTTGAAGTTACCAATCCAATTTCATATTGACTTTCTCTGCCACCCGCTTTGGCCTGAATCTGTGATGTTTTTCATGTCCCTTTACTAAAACCTTATCATATTTCCACATCGCATATCCTTGATTAGCGTGTGTTGTAGGTTCATTATTTAAGGGTGGTGCTAGTGGAGCCTACCCGCATTATTGATCAGCATACCATCCGGTTGTGCAACAAGTATGTTTTGTAGTACAAGGTCTAGTGGGACTGATTCTTTGTTGATAGTGCTACTTGGGAGGATGTGGAGGATATAGAGAGATCCTTTCCTCAATTATTATCATAGACTTTTATATGTTTTACTCAGCTATGTATATATAAGCATAAGTAGTGTGACTATTTTGATGTGTTTCATATGGCATTGGGTTGATGTATCTTCCTAGTGGGGAAGGATGTCATGACTTGAACCTCTTGACACCTACTTTCTAGGACTATGGGTGTGTTTTAGAATTTTTTCGATATGTTTTCTAGTCATGAAATTCAATTGACTACACTTCTATATTTTCAACTACTTGATGATGTGTGTATTTCCTGACTGATACTCCTTTGAGAGATGATTACTGTTTTGTGATGATTTAACTTATCTTATGATGGTGTTATGATGTTTTTAATATGTGTTCATGATATTTATGATATTACAAATAAATATGATGTAGTTGGGATTTGATTATGGTTTTTATGGCTACTAACTTATTGATGTGGGTTTGAGTGTCTAAGTGGATGATAGTTGATGGCGGAGGTGTGGCCCAAGTAGATGAGGTTAGCTCCTCAATAGTGGTCGGTATGGGATGGATCTAACTCACACACCACATATTCGTTATATGTTAGAGTTACAAAGTTGTGTTTCTAACCCTACCTTTTTATGAAAAAATGTGTGATAGATGTACTCATTTCTTTATTATATTTTATGAAAATGAAAAAGTATTTCATAGTCATTTTTATTATTTAATTTGATTAAATAAGTAAATAGAAACAATAATGATCTAATAGAATCACAGGAAATGAATAGTAATAATACATTAATATAAATTCAATGAAACTTATAAATTAATATCCATATGATAATGAAAATAGTATTTGTGTCATGTTTAGCACTAGAGTTATTTCTTTTTATGTTAATATCCAATGCTCTAAAAAAATCTCGATGATGGAAATAGATAAGAGAGCATAAAAACTAAAAAATGATTGGGAGGGGGGAGTGGTCATTTAAGAAGGAAAAATAGAACCAATTCTGGAAAAGAAAAAATAAATTTTGATACATTAGAAAGAAAATAGGGAATATTTTATGGAAGAACGACAAAGAAAAGAAAGATAGGAAGAAAAAGGAGTGGTTTTGGAAAAAAGGGAGAATTTTGTAGAAGGTCAATTTAGGAAGATTGATGCACCACGAAATTACCAAGTTTCTCCAAACTTTGCTTGTTTATTCTTGGTCATGAAATGGAACTGTATTTGTCCTGAAGCTAAAAATGTAAATTTTTGAATATGATTATGAATCGTTGTATTTTCTTTTCAAATTTAGTATAACAACTAATATATTTTTAGAACTTGACTTCTTTTCCAATGTTGTCTCTAGTTATAATGAAATGTGAGATTATAATACCTTTTTAAGTGTTGTTATGCTTCCTTTGGGGTTTTGAACTTGTTATATTCCTTACAAAATATCTCTAGAATTGGAAAGATGATGCTTCTTTTCTTCTATTTCGACAGTATGTTGTTGTTTTTCTATGTTTTAATTTTTAAAATATTGTACTTTTATTGCTAACGAATACTAGGAAGTTCTAATATTTTGTACCAAAATGTTTATCTCACCCCTACACAGGTGTTAGAACTAGGTTTTCCTTGACTCCTAATCCATTGTTATGGCAGTCATAGGGGATGATATTATTTTAGGTTATAGAAAATTGTCTATGTCTATCGTATACACTGCTTAAAAGTTATGTTGTTAATTCAAATATCACCTAGCCATTAGCCTTCATGATGTCATGTGGTATATAAGATTGATTCCATTATAATGAGAAAAGCCCCAAGTTGAAGCTTGAACAAAATTAGTTGACTCTATATTCTAGTTTGTGTGAAATTCTTCTTACCAGTCTTTTATACATTCGTTACAAACCATACTTTGTAGGCATACTTTCATTTACTTAGATTGAATTTAATTAAATCAATAAATATAAATAATCATAATTATTCGCATCCACCCTGAACGTGGTTGGTGTTTTATACCAGCAAATTTAATGGGGTTGCAATGAGGTTCTAGAAGAAACTTTAATTTTGAGAATTTAAGAATTTGAAATAAAAATAAGAATGTTAAAGTCCAAGCTATTTTTAGTATAAAAATTATCTTGGCAGCTTCTAGATTATGTCCTCTAAATCATGTGTCAAAGTTTTATAACAACTTGTTCATTTTAATCTACTAATGAAATCAATAACGTTTTCTCAAACACCTTGTTTACAATTCCTTAAATCGGTCCAATAAATATTAGGACCAATGTTATTTTGAAATTTTTGAATGACAACATTATCAAGATTTTGGAAGGAATCAATAGAATAAGGAGGCAAAGAACAATACCATTACAATTCTTTGTCTCGAAAGGTTCTAGTAAACAACTTTTCATGAACCTATGGTCATGAGAGAAGTCATTACACAACATTTGTTCAATGTTTTAACATGAGTCAAAGGATCACCTTTACCATTATAATTCTCAAGGTGAGGAATCTCCATGCATTGTGGGATAACATAATGAATCAAGTCCAAAGGCAAAGGACTGGAAATGTCAAAAGTAGGAATGGTGAACTTGGATTGAGTCATTGAAGCAAGTTTTTTTTGCAAACAAGACACAATTTGACCCAAGCTATTAATGGTAGGATCATTAGAAATAATGGTAGGAAGAGATATGTTTGAAATATTAGGAGCGTTATGAGAGATAGAGTGAGTAGTTTAATAAGAGAAGGGAACACTATGGTAAGTGGGAATTGATGAAGACAATGAAACACATGGCATACTTGAAGGAATGGAAGGAACAATAGGATTAGGAATGCTAACATGTGTAGGATTGATCTTTTGAGTGTAATTTGTTATGATAGGGGGGCATAACTGGAAATATGAGGGATAGAGGTCTCAACACTAATAGTAGGTGGAAGAAGACCTAAATCTTGAGTACAATCCCTAATAGGCTTAACATTGTTATCAATGAGATGAGATATACTACACAAGATGTTAACACCACGTTCATCGTTATGAATGAGCTTCCTTAAACCTTCTACAATAGAAATGACTTCGGGATTAGGGTTTTCTTTTCCTAACCATTGCTCAAATTTCTCAAAGTCATTGGAAATTTTTTGGACTTGCATCGGAGTTCTTAAAGCCTCATCTTCATCATGAGAAGAATGTGAAGAGTTATTCTCCATTATCAGATTGACACAAATTATTATGCATGTTGGTCTCATCAAGATTTTGAGGAAAAAGGAAAGCATAGTCTATAGCTTCTCCTAACTAGAAATCTATAATTAGGACTCAAAGTACTAACAATCATCCAAAAGGGAATGAAAGGAAAGTTATAGATCTAAGACAATTGTAATATTTGAAAGACATATGAAATCCAAGCAAAGAAGATATTTAATGAAAAGAACATTTAACTACCAAATGCAAACATATAATGTAAAGGCTACACAAGTATATTTCATTATGAAATTGAAAAGCATGTGATGTAGATCTAGATATAAAGATAAGAACCTGTGTATACAATAGAAAGGAGATCATGCAAAGACTACCTAAATATGTATAGATTGCAACCATATGATGTAAATGCATACAAGGTATAATGCATGAAATCTAACTGTTAGAAACACTGAGAGGGGGGGGGGGGGGAA
>MU223216.1:647066-657695 GCA_018584345.1 Thuja plicata
ATAGATGCCAGTATGACCAGAAGAACAGTTTGCAAAAATAGTCAAGGATGATGCCTCAAATATCCTAAGTGTGTCAAGGGAACAAAAAGAGACACTCAAGAGTTTCAAGACCACACCCACAAGCATAAAGCAACTAAAAACATGCCCCATGCCCCAAAGTCCTCTAGCTATGCATCCCGACGAGACTTATTAGACAAGGACACTAAAACAAAATCAATAACAGTCAGTACACAAAGAAAATATCATGACATGGCTCAAGCATTAAGCGTTTTGTTTTAAAAATTTAAGTGTGTTAACTGATAATGAGTTTTGAGGATAAGGATCAAATGCTTGCAAGCAGGTAAGATCACATGACAAAACTGGGTAAGACCAAACCGATAAGTGTTGAAAAACACTCGTTGTCAGAGGTTGTGTTGAAAAACACAGTTGGGGTGGTGTTGAAAAACACCATTTGCGAGGTGTCCTAAAGACTAACACATCCAAGAGACCAAAGCTAACACAATTATGCCCCCTAGACAAAGACAAAGACCAATTTCAGACTGAGGCAACAAGGACAAGGCATGATGGAGAAAGGCTAAGTGTCAAGGACTCGCGCTAAGAAATAGGGGTGCAAAGGCCTCAAGTAGTGCTTGTTTCTAGGTTTTCACCACTTGGATTTTATTGCAATTTTTTGCTACCAAGGCGCCTGTTTCCAAGTTTTCACCAAGGCACTTTTTCTATTTTTTTTTTAAAAATTTAATTTTTAGATTTTTTTTTTGTATTTTTGGCATATATAAATTTTTTTGGAGATATATCAAAGTGCCTATTGCTAGGTTTTCACTAAGATGATCATTTTTTAAGGACATTTTCTGATTTTTAGAATTTTTGATAATTTATCATTTTTTAGGATTTTTTCAGGATCAATAATTATGTACAAAGGATGTCCCCAGAAAGAATGGGCATCATGGATAGAACTTCTTTAGGTGCAAGACATTCATAGGATGAGGGAGCTGCTCTCCCTCTACTGTAGAAAGTAAATAAACACCTGACCCAAAAGCTGTTGTAATGATGTAAGGTCCAAGCCAATTAGGTTTAAATTTTCTCTTTTGATCTCTATGTTGTTGATTCTTAGGATTTTCACATAGGAAAAGATCTCCCACTTGGAATTCTCTAGGGTGAACCTTTTTGTTGAAGGCTTTGGACATGTGCTTTTGATAAAACCTCATATGGTCAAATGACGCTTGGCACTTATCATCTAGAAGTTCTACCTCTTGAAGTCTCATGGCGTGGTAGTCTTCATCTGTAACTAGACCTTTGAGGGAAACTCTAAGTGAATGAATATCAACCTCACAAGGTAACACTGCTTCAGCGCCATATGCAAGGGCAAAAGGAGTAGCCCTAGTAGGAGTATGAATACTCATTCTATAAGCCCACAAAGCCGGATTTATCTGTAAGTGCCAATATCTACCATTCTTACAAATTGTTCTATGTAAGATTTTAAGAAAGGTTTTGTTTGATGCCTCTGCTCGACCATTTCCTTGCAGGAAGTAAATGGAGGACTAATGTTGTTTAATCTTGAATTTCTTGCTGAGTTGTTTAAGGTCCTTATTTTTGAACTAGCCTCCATTGTTAGTGATAATCTTAGAAGGCACTCCATATCGACAAATGATATGGTTCAAAATGAATAGAGAGACTGTCTTGCCCGAGGCAACAGAAAGTGGGACAACTTCTACCCATTTAGTTAAGTAATCAGTAGCAGTGATAATAAACTTGTGTCCACCTGATGAGTTGGAATGAATCTTCCCAAAAAGATCAAAGGCCTATTGACAGGGTTTTGCTGACCAGGTCTGCTAACAGTAATAAGTTGTCACCGGGTACCGGAGGTACCGGCCAACTCCGCCTGCAAAGGCTATCCTGGGAAGTTAGATTCCCTGGGCCTCCAAGCACCTGGGTATCGGGTCATGATGGTGCAGGGCTTGATTGGCAGAAGTGACTATTTTCAAGGGGAATAGCTGGTTTCTTCAACTCATTCTCTCTGGAGATTCAGTAAGGTGAGGTTCCTCCAAGCATTCTACACTTAGCAAATAAAATGAAAAAGATCCTACAGGGTTAAAAGTACTTCATCTATCTATAGTTATGTTTAAACATTCACAACATCGATAATGCTCTAATATACTACACTAAATACCGAAGAAATACACAACCATCAGTTAGTATTTTATCAGTAGTGAGAGAAAAGAGGTCGTTAATCTACTTGACATATCAGAGCAGAAGACATAAAGAACATGAAACATAAAATACCATTAACTCAAAAGTTTGAATGCCAACAACATCATTGCAAAGAATTCTCCCTTCTTCATTAATATTTCTTCCAGCAAGCACTGGTGCGTGATACAATGGTGGCTCAAGGGGAGCATCTAACTATTGGAAAGATGAAACCATGGAGCATTGAGCTCTACAACTGAAATGAAAAATTGCTTTTCTATTACTGTGGACAACAAAATCATCAATTTTGCCGACCCTTGGAAATGGGCCGGTCTTACTATTTATACACATCTTCATCTAACCCTAACCCTAACCCTATTTTACATCATGTTACAATAAAATACAATATTCGGGGGCCGGTACTACTTGCGCCACCCTACAAAAGACCTTGAGACGGAATAGGCCTGACATGTCAGAGGAATAAGACAAGCAGGTAGAGTGGAAGAATCAACCTCGAGAAGAGAGCCACAAAAGAGAAGGAAGAAATCAAATCCCTGGGGATCGAGGCTACATGCCTCATAAATGGGAAATGCGGCACCCTGTCTCCAATGTGCCAAGTGTACCTCTGAAGTGGCACCTTGAGAAGATCATCTGTCAAAAAACCAACTGTTGACCCGACATTCCTTGATGTAGCCAACTACCTTCTGACAACCTTTATTAACTACTTCTAAAAGTGACTAGTTGGCCTCGGGGACTGGGACACGGATCACTTGAAAGAATACAAAATTTGGGATCCGAGACTACGGGATCTAGGAACTTACATTCTGAAAGAATAAAGAATACAAAATGTTTGTGTTTTCTCCGGTCTTCGGAGAAAATTTATTGTTTCTTATTGTCATTGAATGTTTGGAGAAGGTGGGAGATCCCATCCTCATCAATTTATTTAAGGCAGGACCGCCAGTACTTAGCTGCCTCAATTTTTTCTCCAAGCTCTAGAACATTGTCTTTGAACTCATCGGCCATCTTTGCCACATCATGACCACTAAGGATCATGCGAGTTAGCCCTGTCATTTGGGTCCCGTCCAACCCCTCTTGGGATTGATATTTGGATTACATTAATTCATCAAATTTTCCCAGGACGTATTCCTCTAGAGTGCATGTATCGGTGTTGAATGGGTCAGCTCCAAAGACCTTTTCTACAAATGTCTTGTACATATTTAAATAATATTGCACTGTGTTAAATTTGTCGTGTAGAGCCCCTACTAGTTGCTTGAGTACCTCTAATGTGAGGTCAAGTCTAGAGTGTTGGGTTCTCATGAAGTCAAATGATGCTTCTCCAAGAATCCCAGATTCGGAGACCATCTCTTCCCCGAGGTTGAGGAGCTCTTCCAACTCTACCTTCCAAGCCTCATAATTTTCCATGTCACCCTCCCATATATTAAGAATAGTTTCTGCCTGATGTAGAATATGTCGTGCCACATACAAATCTGGGAGGGTGGACACTAGGAAATGCTAGGTGTTTCCTATTTGCAAAGCGACCCACTCATCGACCGCTTGGGCCTTCTTCTTCATTGCTCGCAGGGAGTCAATGTCGCTCTGTGGTAATGGTGCATCAGACGTGGAGGCCTCCGGAGGAATGGCACTAATAGGCCTAGCCAGCTCAGTGAGCAACCCCATGAGGTTCGTTGTCTTTTCCTTTTCTGCTTTGATCCTTTGGGCCTCATTTTCGTATCTAGCCTCCACCACCCTGGCCGCTTCTTTCAACAGGTTTAATTCGCCCTATTTTCCTCTCTTTCCCAGTGATATCTCCGTGATATCATAATCTTTGGCCTCTATTGTTGCTGCATCGATGTCTAGGCGAGGTGTTGCCACAACTGCAATTGTTTCTCCACCCGGCCCGATTCAAAGAGTATGAACCATCCAGGCTTTCTTGGCCTTTGGTGGCTCCTGGACCTAGGCCATCATCTCAGCTAAAGAGAGGTGAGCTCCTGGGGTGGACAGAGCCTTTCTCTTCTTTCTCTCCACTAACCACTGAGGCAGCAGGGGTGGCTTGTTTTCCAGAGTCTGTTCTGTAGGTTCTACCCTGGTGCCTTGTTGTTGTTCCTCCTTAGTGGTGTGGGTCTCACCTGCCCCTCCTTCTTTGTCTTGGGCTTCATCAGGAACATTTCCCCTGGAAATGTTTATCTCTTCTTCCTTTTCCTCTGTATCTCCAGCTTCACTAGGGCCTTCGTCAGCCGCCACGGGGGTTTCCTCTTCTTGTCCTTGTTCCTCGGCCTCAGTCACTGGGATTTCTTCTCCTTCTAAGACATCTTTTGGAAATAGGGGAGGTACCGGGCCAAGATTCAATGTTTGTGCCACGGTTATTACCTGCCCAAATGTTTCTCCAGGGAGTGGCGCTTGGAACATGGTGGCTAAGGTTTCGGTTGCTCCCGTAGGTCTGGTTCCCTCAGTATGTGCCACTTTTTCACTTTGTTTTTTTTGTTCCACCCCAGTATCTTGCATCTCTGGTATTTTGGAGGCAACCTCTTGTTCTATTTCCTTTTCTTCCTCCATCGACTCTTCCTATTCCTGTGTCATTCTTTGTTCCTTAGCTTCTTCTGCTAGGACTTCTGCCGCCTGCTCGATGCCCCCTATAAGTTACTAAATTCATCGGTTGCAATGACATCATCAAACTCATCCTGTGGGGGAGGGTTTTCAGGGACATCGGCAGGCTCCACTTCTTTCTCCGACTCCGGGGAGTCAGAAGAAAGGATTTCAACTTGTGGATCCTGGGGCATCCCTAGCTCTGGCTCCTTATTAGGCTTAGGGTCAAGCCTCCTTATCCTCTGGGTAATCAAGGGTAGGCTTGCATCCCTTATTGCTGCTTGCTCTGCCAAATCCACCTTGTTTCCTTAACCATTAAGGTTGCTAGTGAAGGGGAGGATGGAGGGTGAACAAGTCTGGCCATGAGCACCGGGGTAGCTAGTCATGTGATCAGGTTCTCCCTCATTTGCTGGGAGGCTGCTACTGATTGCCTTATTTGTTCCTTAATGGGGACTTCTTACACAAGAGGAGTTGTATCTATCCCTTTTCCTTTATCCACTCCCTGTGAAGAAGTCTCAGCCCCCGGGGTTTCTTTTGGTGCTGGCGGGGCTGCTCTACGAACACTTCCGGGGCACATCATTTTAAAGTAAGCATGGCTGCGCTCAACCACCTCATGGGTGAAGTCATTAATGGTGGGCCCCTCCTGGGCATCCCAATTCACTAGTGGGAGAGCCAATGTATCGATCCCCTTTGCTTTTTATTGGGGATCGATCATGGAGCCGACGTCTGAGAAGTCCTCCGGGAATCTCGGGAGCTTCAACCTTTCCATCATGCCTGCCGTCATCGTGATGTAGTGTCGGCTCTAGAACTCCATGTTGTCGTGGTAGTCTTCCCAAAATTCCTCCATGTGGTATTGATGGGGCTCTGTAGCCCGGGGAAGTGCCATTGCAATCTTTCTGTGTGGATCAAAGTGCTTTCGCGCCAAGTAAAATTCTGCCAAGTTATAGCTTTTCAGCTCTTTGTCTGCTTCTTTGGCGGTGGCCAAGCTGCATGAATAGTTCCCACAAGTGATTGGGAATGGAATATTGGTCACCTTCTTCAAGGAAAAGAAGGTGTACAGCTCCATTATCTGCCTGTAAAATTCCAGCAGGACTATCTTGTCCCCGCAGTGCTTGGGTAACAAGTAGGGTTTCCCGGAGAAGCCGGTCACCCTTATATATGTATGCTGCTAGTATTGAATATAGTAATGTCCATAACTCTAGAATAAATTCATTGCCTTCGTGGTTAGGCGGTATCCTACATCCCGGGTGGGTGTGAGCAGGTGATAGTAAACAAACGCATTGTTTACTCTGCAGAAACTGGGGAAACTAGCCTCCCATTGAATCTGTGGGAAGTAGTCCCAAGGGGTCTTTTGATCTGAGCCAAGCCCAAGTACGCCATTTGTGAGTAGCCCATGGGCATGGGGCCTCTGTTGTGCTAGTTCCTAGAAAACATAAGAAGTCATGTAAAATTTCTTCTTCTTTGCCAGTTGAAGGAACTGGGAGTCGACATTATTAGAAATTATAGCTGCCCAGTTGAAAAACTCGCTGGCTGTACTTATGCTGAGCAAGAAGTAGTACATCCACCCGGAGAATTCTCAGGCATGTTGTTGCCTGAAGACCTGGCATAGTGCTCTTATCCCCATCTAGATGCTCTCTTTGAATTCGGATCTGGGGATCTCTAGCTTCATTCTTTTGGGGTCCCTTTTTAGGACTTTGAGCCAATTGTTGTTCATGTAGATGCGGGCTGCCTCCTCCAATTGCTTGAATTGGGCCAAGGCATCAGACCGGGTGACCTGTGTTGGCTTGGAAAATTGTGGGATTCTCAAGCCCCTCTGGAAGGTATCAGGGTTAAGAGACACTAGAGGAGTAGGGTACCCTGTTGGCTCCGATGGTGCGAGCATAAAAACCCAAACATATGGGTTGTAAAGAGCCGAGAGCATGAGAATAAGCTCCGGTGACTGCATCAAGCACAGGAAGCAAGCTTCCTTTAGGATCCTAGAGTTCCCAATTTTGATGGCCAAAGGATCTTTGGCCTATCTTTGAATATACATGACTTTGACCAAGGCTTGCATTTCTGGCCATGTTTCGACGCTAGTGTCAGTGAAAAGTTTCACCTTGGACTCAATCTTTGAGCCTACAATGACTCCATCCTTAACGTATTTCAGGCTCAAAGGCATCTTCTCCAGAGCCTTCTCCATTTTGGATTTTACTGACACCCTGGTACTTGCTGTAGATGGAAGTTACAAACTTCTGGGTGGTGAAGATGCAGATGCTTCAGACATGTTTGGAAGTGTACTCTAGAAACCTGCAAGGCAAAGTGATCGTCAGAACACATTAATAAATAAATACTCTGGGGTCCAGAGATCTTACCACCACGGTGTTCGCTTTCCCTAAAAAGTTGGTTTCATTCAAAAACTCTTGAAAGCACACATACATATTATGAACTTAGAAATTTGATTGACCATCTGGGTCTGGGAATTTTATCACATTTGGTAAGAAGGACTTGGGATGGATGATGGCAGGAGACCCAGAACCCAGAGAAGTAACCGTTAGTGAAGATGTGCAAAAAGGCAAACCATCAGACCCACGTGGGCGCCACATGGGTAGGTAATAAATAGGAGTTATGGCGATGACGGCGGAGCCAACTGTCTGAATGCACAAAAAGTGAAGGCCACTTAGATAGATTTAAATGCACGCACATGGGACATAAATGAGGGCTAGGCTAGTTTCACGGAGGAGAGAGAAAACTACCTATTTGAAATCAACTGAGAGCTGAGTTTCAAACAGGTGGTAGTCTGCTCAGAACGAGCTTACAGGCAAAAAACCAGCGACATGGGCAATCACGGCGAGCTTGCTAAACTACCCAGAAGGATATATAGAAGACATACATTAGGGCTGAGGGATATATACATAGGAAATGGAGGGATATATAAAAAATATACACTAAATTTACACATACACCATATTTACACATATATACATCACAGAGCAAACATCTATGGGAAACCAGGCAAAGCACAAAATATATACATTTTTTTACACTATTTACAGACTAACTACACCTACAGAGAGGGCAGACAACCCTCTGGCAGAGCTGACCCACCAACGGGTGGCAAAACCAGAAAGAAACAAAAATGAACAAAGCAAAAGAAAAAAAGGCAAAGACAACCACAAACAGAAAGAAAACAATAACAGACAGAAGGAAAGCCGAAGGGAGGAGAGGAGGCACCAACCTGAGAATGCAGAAAGGAGAGGAAAAGAAGGCCTCCATAGAAGCTCTACAATAGCTACAACCTTCAAATGATCACAATCAGCCACCACAAACCACTTGCAATCACTCAGAAATGATGGAAATATTTAGCACTAGATTAACGTTAAATTGCTGCAAATCGCTCTGAAATCTCTCTGATTGCTTGATTGGTTTAAATCGTAGTAAATGTGAAAATGACAGGTAACTTCTATTTATACTCGTAGTAAAAAGCAAGCCACCTTTCCATCCACAAACTCCAGACAGACAGACCTCCGGACTCCAGGCCCGGGGATTCCCTGCGACGATATCACCTTAAGGAAAGAGAACATCGCGACGAAGAATCTCAGAGTCTGGAATATGGCTCCCGACAAAGGACAACAAACTCTGGGACTGGGGTCCCAGAGGCACAAGAAACCAACTAAACAAGGCACAACTGCGTGGTAGAAAACCCTAGAGAAAGAAAACAAAAAGAAGATAAAAAAGACAAGGCAAGAACAAAAAGCAAAAACAAAAAGGGGGACCCAATATTTTGCACACAAAATGTAGGGACGAGGATGCAGGGCATAACAAATAATGACTATTTGGGACAAATGACTTAGCACCTTTGAGAACTGCAGAATCTTTGGTTAGCAAGACTAGAACAAGTCACCACTCGAAGTATCTTATAGGCAAAGAGCAACATACCTGAGAAAATCTAGCCACACGAGATCCACCCCATAGTCTTTTCATCAGTGGTGGAGTGTGTGCTTTAGAAGGAAATCGAGCCGATGACCTCTAGGAGGAGTAGAGAAGAGGCACTAATTACATTAAACCACAGTCATCAGATTTGTTCATTTCTCTCAAAGACCAGAGCTTCATCTCGCTTCCCTTTTTCTTGTTATTTTGTACATTTCTGGGTGGGAGGGCGGAACTTATTTCACCATTAAACTTAAGCTTAGCTAATTTTAATGGCGATACTTCTTTCACCTTTCCACCTATTTCATATGTTGAGTAGGGGATGAAAATCCAGACCCAGAAAGAATTCTTTAAAATTTCAGACTTGGGTCAACCAACCAGTACAACCGATCTATCCTCTATGTGTCCGATTACTTGTTCCTTATATTTTTGTTTGACTGATTGCCAGACCTCCGGAGATAAAACCCAATGGAGATTTCTCAAAATGTACCACCAAACCTATAAAATAGCTCTAGAGACTAGACTGATTCCACTTATGCTAAAGACAACTTCTTAAGTTCACCATGCTACAGACATTGTATCAGAGACCAGGGTTTATGCGAAGCATCCAATCCTTGCAAGAGAGAGCAAAACGCCAGGACCCGAAAAGAAAACCAGAAACAAAAATGAAAATCACCAAAGGAGGACTACCCTAGAGGGTAGCCAACAAGAATATTTACAAGACACGGTACCTCCCAACAAGGTACCAAAAGAGAAATATTTACAAGTGGAAAGCTTTACAAAGAGTATAATTTTGGACAAACTTACCCTACTCAAAGTAGTGTTTGGGAAACTGTCCATTGACGGGCAATGGGACAGGTTCCCCGATGATGGTGCTAAGGTGGTAAGTATTTGCCCCGTAGATTTTTGAGATTAAGTATGGTCTGAGCCAGAGCCATTAGAACTTGGTGTGCTTTCCTTTCTTTTCTCGGGCCTTGTCCCACAACAGGACCAAGTCTAAAATCTGAAAATTCCTGTATTGGGCTCTGCGATCAAACCATCATTTTACTACTGCTTGATGATGTGCAAAATGTTCAAGGGCTGTGTCTCGCTGTTCTTCCCTTCGCACCAGATTTAGGAGCCAAACCTCCATAATGTTGTCCTGGTTGCTGAATTCCTACATAAACTATAAAACTGGGATTTGTAAGTTGATTGGGAACACAGGGTTTTGGCCATAAACTAGATGGAATGGGGATATTCCCAGGGTGGCCTTAATTTGGATGCGATCTGTCCAGAGGGCGAATTTGAACTTTTGATGCCAATCCCGGGGATCTGTTCTCACAGGTGTTTGATCACTTCAAGTAGATTTTTATTCGTAGATTCAACAATGTTGTTCCCTTGGGGGTAATAGTTGCTGGTGTGTGTTATAATTGTGTCACACTTCTATGAATCCTTACATTCAAGAACACTCAAGCATGAGGTCTCAAAAATTGATCCATAGCTCCCTATGCATGGAGTGCAAGGGTTTTTAGAATTCTCTCAGCTAGAGATATGAAGCCTATAACCTTGCTAATAAACCATATAATGGGAGATTCAATGAAGACAAGGGCAAGAATGCCAATATATTCAAGAATCAAGAATGAAATGCAATGCAAGCTAGATTAAGATGAATATGCAAGCTAAGCTATGAAAATGAAAGAACAAGTATTACAAAGCCTCCTAGTTAAGCTAGATGAATTAAATCTAAAGCATAAAGGAAATCTAATCTAAGAATGCCATGATAATGCAAGAAATAAAACTATGATAACATGTAAATGCAAAAGCCAAGAATGCTCCAAATCTTCAAAAAGCTCCAAAGTGACCTAGAAAACCTGCAGCATAACATTAGCATAAAAAACCTAAGATATCCAAATGAAGGAGAGAGCTCTCCTTTTATAAGAAATGAGATGAAATGGACCATTGAGATTAAGAGGCAAA